>WSXT02228972.1:0-16388 GCA_011762715.2 Neuroterus valhalla | reverse complement strand
TGAGATCACCATCGAGCGCGAAGCGCGAGATCCGAAAGACGCGCGCCCTAGGCGCGCTCAAACTTGCGAGCGAAGCGCGCTGCGCGCGGAGCGCGCGATGACAATGTGCCCGCGAAGCGGGCAGATTTTTTATATTTTGTTACTTTATTATTTCCATCGATAATAATAAAATAATTCTTTGTTATTTATTTATTACATTCTCATTTTGAATGAGGAGGTATTGGTTTTATGCGAAAATTGACATTTGCGGATTAAATGAAATCTCCTCATTTTGAGACCCCCTGAGTCAGGAAAAAAGATTTTTACGAAGGTGTATGTCTGTCTGTCTGTAGTCTGCGGTAACTGCTTTGGCACACTTTTTTGAAATCGGAAAAGACAGGACCAGTTCGTTATTCAGCTATTTTGGATAAAAAATCAGAGAGGGTGGGCGTTTTGAACTTTTTTTTGGACTTTTTTTCAAGATTCAGAAATTGTAGGTGCAATTTCGTGTAGAACTTAAAAAGTGAAACAATTTATCCTCAACATTTTTTTCGATAAAAACAAAATTGTCAGAGTCATGGCATTTTCAAAATTCGAAAATATAAACGAAAATGAGAATTTTCAGCCAAACCACGCAAGATATGAAAAAGGTTTGAGGAAAAAAAGTTTATTTTTGGGAGTTCTCCAGGATGATCTTCACAACTTTTCGATTTTTTGAGAAAAATCGAAAATTCTTATTTTGGTCGCATAAATAATGATAAAAAATAGAAAGATTCATTTTTTGATCAAACTATGCAAGAAACGGGAAAATATATATGAGCTACAATTAGGCACCAGAAAAAGATCTACTAATTTGGAAACATTAACTTTTTGATAGTACAAGTAGTTTTTGCTTCGTTTATGAAAGGCCACAAAATGAATTCATTTCAATCAGGAAAAATTATCATAGAAATGAAATAATAAAATTTTTGAAAAAACGACTAAGGCTCACACACCAGATTGATAGAAAAAAGTTATTCACCCAAAAAACATTTGTAAATGTGTTATGATTTTTCCCATTGGACGCGTAGTTTCTATTCCAATCGTTAAAAAATAATATTAAAAAATCGAATTTCTATAAAAACTACACAACATGTGAAAAAAGTAAGGCAACAAAACAACTCTACCGTTCTGGACAAATTTTGATCGAGTGCGCAGCACGAGACACGCGATGAGAACGTATTCGTTCAAGCCGTTCAAGCTTTAATAAAAGAGAATTCACACTCGTCAAATTAAAGCAGTCGACTTTTCGCTTTTGAGTTTCACAAGCTTTTCATACAACTGTAGGAAGGTAAAAAGGCCAAACGCGTAGTGCAAGGTAAATTCATAACCGAGCGCAGAGCGCGAGGTGAGATTATCATCGAGCGCGAAGCGAGAGATCCGAAAGACGCGCGCCCTAGGCGTGCCCAAACTTTTTGACGAAGCGAGCCGCGCGCCAAGCGCGCGATAAGAATGTGCCCGCGCGGCGGGCAGATTTTTTTTTTTTTTTAAACTAGCCCACTGTGTGGCGTGTATAGTTTGCCTCGCAAAGTTGATCTTTACTTAAAACTGAAATATTCACCAATATAAATAGACTGAAATTTAATTCTAACTAAATGAAATTAAAGACTTCATTCCAAGATAGCTTAAACTAAGAGTATATATTATTTCTCATTGATCTGATTGTCGTTTCTACTCGAAGATGTTGAAAGTATGTTTAATATTTTGAAGATAGTTTAAGAAGTAGAAACAGATTCCATGAATTGAATACATGCTGCATGATAATAATTTTGGAATAATTTCATTAATAATTGATCATAGACTGTCAAGCCGTTTTCAAAAATATTGATTTGAGTTGTTCGTAGAATATTGCAAACAGATAAAATTGATTTCAATTTACAAATGCATATATATGTATAGTTAATAACCTGTATTACATTGGGATGGGAGGACGGGGGCAGAGTCAAATTCCCAGGGAATCGCGTTACGTATCATACACTAATATATGTATGCTTTACGCATATGGTATACCTTGCCAATGACGAGACGCTTTTCATATAGAGATAATATGTTTTCAGGTACATTTGCCGATGAGATGAAATTCCGATGGAAAATTTTGCAAGATTTCAATCTATTTACTTGTACGTTACACTCTCATACAGAAGCAATAAAGATTGTTATTGTGCAATACCAAATTCCTTTATGTAAAACTGGAACAGCCCTGTGAACAAAGTTCAACGACATGACGCTTTATGCGAAGAAAATATTATGCCAAGCTTATGTGCCGATAAGATAAACTGTCGACAGAAAGTTTTTCAACATTTCAAACTAGTAACTTTGACGTGACACCCTGATTCAGGAAAATTGCAAACTTCCTTTCTGATTGCATGCCATTGATAGGACAGTGTCTTAACAATACCCACCTCTCTTTCAATAATCAACTCTACGAACAAACCTCAGGAAGAGCAATGGGATCCATAATTTCACTGGCTCAAATTCCCCTAGTTTAGAATGTAACCTGGTTAAGACCACTGGGAAAAATCTAAAATCTCCAATCAATCCAAGCTCACACCAGAATTCTGCGGCTATCAACTTCATGACATTTTTGTAATCTGGAGACATGTACTGGATGACTACACAAGTTTTACGATTCCATCAATAAAGAACCACGGTTCAAGAGGAGAAAGTGAACCAGCAGTGATAAAGCACAGAGATTTGTGAGAAGCAAGTAAACTTACAAAAATGAAACACTACGGATCGTAAGAGGCGAGGGGACTTATGATAATAAAGTATCCCAATTCTTGAGGGATATGCAGCCTCATAATAAGGGAAAGCACTACGATTTGTGAGAATCGAGTGGACTCACATGCACAAAGCACTACGAATTGTGAGGAGCCAAAAATATACACTTTATGGGATATTCTCAGAAATATTCATGCAAATCATAATAGGTATCACTCTCAAACATAACCTGGGAAGAAACATTTTTAGAAATTCAAAAATGTTTTTCTACTCGTTGTTTTTGTCATACCGTTCTCATATTTCTTTCTCAAAACAGCTATTATTGTCTAAAATATATACTTTGTTCATCAACATCGTTCGAGCCGTAATCGAGATAAACCACTTTTCTCATTTTTCTTTCCCCTTTCCATGGCTTAATCACAAAAGTGTAATTCCAAGGTTAGCCTTTGGTGAGATTCTATCTTACATGTAAACGAACCAATGCCATCAATTTCGACCTTATACGTTCAGGGGCGGCTTTCACATGCTAATCCATCTAGGACTTTTATTCATTTTCACACACTGGATGCAACAACGCCTTGTAGAATCTTATTATAGAAAAAACAAGCTCATTTATAAGGACAGTCTATCATTTATTAAATTCATTAAGAGAGTGATAAAAGAATAAGTGTTTTTAGTGAATAATTTTTGTTTGCTTCGAATCTTTTAAAAACAAGAACTTTACGCTTCTCAACAGTACCATGAAAAACTTTTGATAATTATTTGAACTCTTGTGAGGATACTTGAACGGAATTGTTTCAAAACCACGTCTTCAGAGGAAATAATTTATGTTAAAGAGCACGGAAGGCGAAGAAATAATAATTTCAATCTGAACGCCCGTTATATATTCTTCTTATCTATGACGGCGATTCACGTAATAATGGAAAATATTCTGAAGATATGCGGAAGAATCCTTCTTTCATCTTTCGTTGATTATTTATTGTAGAATAAATCAAAGTAAAAGATTGTTAAATTTATTTCGTTGAAACAATACGTTAGAAATTGATACGTAAAGTGTAAATGAAAATAATATGGAATTGAAATCTCATTGCGTTAAGGAGCTTCCATAAATGATGTCACATTTTTCTCAGCATTTTTCGACCCCCTTCCATCCCACCCCCCCCCGCCCTCACAAATTGTCATAAAACTGGAATCCCCCCCCCCAACTGGTGTCACCTCATAAATATTAAATTCAAAAAAAGACAATTCAACATGGCGACGAACATCACGCGTGCAATACAAACACCTGGACAGCTTTTAAGCAATTTGAAATTTTAAGAAAATGTCAGAAATTCTCCCCCTCCTCCCCCAGGACTGTGACATCGTTTATGGAAGCTCCCTTAACGTGGACAAACCTTCTGATAATATTTTATTCACAAATGTGACTTTCATCCCATTTTTCAAATCTTAGGATTCGATAAATTCAAGAGTCCGTGCAATTTCGAAAAAATGATATATTGCTATTTCCGAATTAAGCGAAAAAATGAATCTTCTTTATTCATAATGTGTCCCCTAAGGGCTTACATAGTCTCCGTTTCATTACGTATAACAATTTTCTTCTTTTCTCTTAGCCTAACTTTTTTTCTAATATATACATTATACATATGTACACAAAGTACAACGAGCGAGCGGGCAAGTGATCGAGTGCTTGAGCATTTTTTTCTATTACCTATTTGAGCGTACGAGCGAGAAAGAGAGAGCGCAGCCTAACCTTATTTTACCTAAATCTACGGAATTTCCAACGAGAGCGAGAAGTTGATGTTCCAATTCAACCTGCATTCAGTCATTCAAACAGTATCTCAATGATTCTCATTTTTCAAAAAAAAAAAAATAGATGGATTTTTATTTAAAAAATGATAGGCGATGCTCGTTTTTATTGTTTTGGAGGTTGAACTCTAGTATCTGCATTATGATTTTTGCGCCAATTGGCAGGAAATTATGATAATTCGTTCACAATGATAAAACGTGAACGAGTTAAGCTTACCCCGAGAGGGATTTGGCCTAATCGTATAATAATAATAATAATTATTGTACAGTACAATTTCATCTACCTTATTTTTGTGTGACTTCCGTTTCCTTTTCCTTTCACTCCCCTTGAAACTCAACCTTTTCCTTCACACATTTACTCTTTCATCCTATCTCATTCGCCCTTCTAGCTTCTTCCAACTCCCTCATCCACCCCTCCCCCTGTCCTTCCTACCCCAGAATCATTACCACGTTCTCTTGCCAGCTTCCTTTAACCTTCATTCCTCTCATACATCCTTCCCATACATGTTCCCATGTTTCTTCTCCCCATTCACATATTCTGCACTTTCTTTTCTCATCTTCTTCCCAATATCTTCCTTGCCTGACCTCGTTCCCCAATCTAAATCTTGCTATTCTTGTCCATCTATTTTCTCCCCAGCCCTTCTCCAAATACTTTGGTAGTCCTTTCTTTTTTACAACCTTATACCATTTATTATATTTTAACTCCTCAATCCTTCCCCATCTTTCTATTATTTGCCTTTCCTTCTCCTTTTCTTCTAATCCGGCATTGTCACCTTATTTTTCAAATTTATATTTAAATAGTAGTAATCCAGCCAACTGCCAATATTTCTTACTGAATGAAATTCATCACCTTTCTCAGATCTCCCGCCTGTTTGATTAACAATCAAACGTATGCCTCTATAAGGTCATGTCTGACGTCCTGTTTTTAAGTTTTATTGCTCGGTCATACGTAATTAGTCGAGTGTCTCTTTGGTGCAAAAAAAATCATGAATACAGCGTCAGAAGTAAAGGAGAAGAAAGGGGGGATTATTTACAACAAGAGTATCTCGTCATTTTTGCATCTTGCCGAAGATAAGTATAAGGTACAAAAAGGCAAATTATAACTCATGAAAAATGTACTTCAAGTTCGTCTTTGCTCAAAAGTAGACATTAAACGAATCATTCAACCATGAAATTCTCGATCATCTTCTGCTTGGTGGCATTCTTTGCCTCTCAGGTAAGTCATTTAAAAGTTCACAGGAAATCGTTTCATTCGAAAAATATACTTGAAAATAACACCTATTAGGGATATTAAGAAGAACTCGACCACGAATTTTTTTTTCATCCTGAGAGACATTTATTAGAAAGAATTATTGCATGATAATTCTGTATTACTTTCAGGATTATGTGCGAAACTTGGAAATATCCATGCTTTTTTTCAATTTCCGTGCAATCTCTCCAATTTTCGATAGGAAAAATATGCATTTGCTTTCAGTCATGAAAGAACTAAGTTCCTTATACAGAGTAGAGAGAATACGTGGGTAGGGACCTTTTGCACAAAAATTGTCTTGCTAACGTGACGCTAAGGAGCGTTATTGAAGACCTGGATTGAAAAGCGTTATTCAGCAGTGCTAGCATTGGGATCTAGAGAGGGATATATGACACCGGTTGAAATTTTTACGAGCATCGTTTACGAGCTACAGATTTCACAAAAATGTAACTGCTTAAATTTTCCGAACTTTTTAAACAATAATCACACATTTGATACCTCATTGTTATCAGTTTCACAACAAAGTTCGAAACGCAAAAGGTAGGCTACTTTTGCGATTTTTTTCAATTTTATTATCGTTTCGTAATATAGGAAAAAATGGTCTAATTTTTTCGATTCAAGTTTTGTGGTACTGATAGGTAATTATTGAAAGACTTTGAATTCACATAAGCTGGTAGAAAATGTTGCAAAAGTTCTCATGTAAATGCGTGATGAAAGAGAAGCGTTACCGATCCCAGTATACTCTCACACGCATTGACATATGATACCTTGCCTGATCAATGCGCCTGCATTGGGAGTCTGGGGAGAGGTATGTGACACCGGGTGAAATTTTTACGATCATCGATTACGACCAATCCAGTCCTCGAAAATGCGACTCCTTGAATTTCGCCAAATTTTGAACCATTCTTCACACATAAGATACGTTATTTTTTTAAGGCTTAGAACAAAGTTTGAAACGCAAAAAGCTGGCTGCTTTTGCGTTTTTTTCCTATTTCATTATCGTTTCGTTATAGATGTAAAAATCGTCTGATTTTTACGATTCAAGTTACGTTGTACTGATTTTGAATTACCATAAGCTGGTAGAAAGTAACGCGTGCCTTGAAAACATGCGGTAGAAACGGAGTTTTGAATGCGTATCAATGAAATTTCTCTTGATTTAAACAAATAGTTTCCTTATTCAAGTGTATAATTTTTTAAATCCAAGTTGACTTTTTAGATTTCTGAGCTATTTTCCCTTGAAAGTATAGATTTTCATTCAAGAAACAATTTATGTATTTATATTTATTCAAATTTGCAGCTCGTCCTGGCAGACATATACCAAGACCAAATGAATAGCTTTAAGGCAGAAAAATCGGGAGAAATTCAGGTCAGTTGTTAAAAAATTTACAAAATTGAATTTGTTTATACATCTTATCTATATTTTCTTGTCACTTAGAAACTCATCAATGGCGGGAGCGCACAACAGAAGGAAAAGACCTTATTTTGTCAGGTAAATTTCGAGGTCCCAGCCAAGAATACTGTCGAGAAGGTCTGTTTTCCCGCATTGGCTAAATGTGGAAAGGACGTAGAGGTAAATAGAAAATACGATTTCTTCAAATACTTCACTCAAGGAAAATTTAGTTTTTGATGGGAAAGTTGTATCTTGTAATTAGGAATCCTATAGAATTGAATTTTAATACACATTGAAGTTCTTTCAAATATTTTCATCATTCTTCTGTTTATTAGAAAATGATTTCGGGAAATTAATGGCGTTCGTGGCAAATTGTAAACTCTTGGGCTTCAATTTCGATGTATAGCTTCCAAAAAGTTGAAGTATCGAAAATGGGTCCATTATCTTTAGTTTGATTATGAATATAATTATCATTTGTTTTTTTTTTACAGTGCCAAACAAGCGCGGTTGTAACTTGCAAAAACCAGGTACAATTCATTGTGGATAATACCAAGAAATGCATCACGGAAAAATCTTACTAAACATTTCCGCTTGTATAGTTTTTAAGCAAATAAGTATCATATAGTAATTTATTTTTTTATGCTTCATGAAAGCGATATTATTAAGAATAAACAATTCCAAAAGATGAAGTTGAAATATTTCCTTTCGCTTCCTCACAGTTCTGAGTTTTCCTTCGAAAATTACAAAATTTGATCATATTCGTTCCTTTGTATCTTTACCTGATAGAAAAGCATAATTAAATTCAGGCTTTGCGCGCGTTGAGTTTCTTGTGCAAGAAAACAAATCAGTTGCAGCGAAAAAAAACCCAGACGTTTCCAATCCTCAACTATTTCCGAATGAAATTTTTAGGCCAGAGAGATTAATTCTTCCGAAGAAGTTTTTTTTTAGACGGGAAAGTTAATTTTCAATTTAAAGAAAGGATTTTTAGCCGAAAATGATGACTTGAACTCGGTGGCTGAATTTCGAACCAAAAAGTTGAATATTCAACCCAATAGTTGATTTTTGAAGATGTAATGTCAAGTAAATTTTAAAATTTTTTAACACAGAAAATTGAAAACTAACTGAAAACAGTTGCATTTTCAATCCAGCAGTTAATGTTTTACAAACAAAGAACATGACTAATTCAAAATATAGAGGATAATTTTTGGATCCAAACGGTTGAATTTTGGAGGGAACAGTTGAATATTTGACCAATAAAATTAGTTCACACTGATAGTTGAATATTCCAAAGAACATATAAATAATCAAATGAAAAAAGTTCCAGTTTTAATTCAATAGTAAAACTTCTAAACCACAAAGGCTTCTCAGATAGTAGGTAAATTCTGAACTAAAAAGTTGAATTCACAAGGAAAAGTCAATTTTCTAATGAGAAAGACGACTTTCCACCATGGGAGAGAACTGTATCGAAATAGTTATATTTTTCAAGAAATTTATTGAATTTCCAAAGGAATGGATAAATTTTCAACCAAATTTTAAATCTTCAATCGGTAAAATATTAATATTTATCTAGAAACAGTTGCAGCTCCTACAAATGCATTATTTCCTGACTAAGAAGTTTTTCGAACTAAAATATTAATAATGAAATCCGAAGGTGAAAATGATTGTTTTTAAGAAAGCTGTTCACTTTTCAGCTGACATGGGTATTGAGTTTACAAAGGAGACCAATAAGTATTCTAATAAATAATGAACTTTTCAACGAAAAAATAAATTATTTCCCTTCCAGAAAGATTAATTTAACAGAAGGACAGATTCAAAAAACTTTTCTTCGAATTTGGAGTTGGATAGACGAATTACCTACTAAAAATTTGACCTTTCAATTCGATAATGAAATTTTTCTTACCAGGAAATTCTATACTCCAACAAATAGTCAAATGTTCTGATTATAAATCAAATTTTCATGAATATTTGAATTTGCTCATCAAATTGTTGAATTTGCAATCAGAAATGTAAATACAATCAAGAATGAGTAATTTACAAGGGAACATTAAATAATGAATATTAAACAAGGTTTTAACCAAGAATGAAGAATAGTTGAATCCACCTATCAAAGATCAGATATTTACCAGAAGACTATTTTTTAAAACAAAATGCATAAAATTTAGGCATGATGGATGAATCTCCATCTAAAAAGAGATGAATTCCCGCTAAGGAGATGGAGTTTAAATAACATGCTGAATCACAAAAAAAAAGGTTTTTTAAGAAAATGGATCAACCCCCAATCGAACAGTTCGATTTACAACCATGAAGGTTAATTTTCCAATCAAGAACATAATTTTAAAATTAGAAGCGACGAACTTTCTCAATAAACTACATCCATTATCCATGTATTCATTTATAAATTATGTGTTATGGAATTCCCGTGCAAGGTAAAAACGGGAAAAAATTGAACGAAAACTAAACTACAATGCGAACAAAGTAAATGAATGAATGAAAGGATAATAGAATGAATGAATAAATAGCAGATCATCATGGTGAATAATTTCGATCACTTATATTTTTTCGATTATTTATTTTGAATAATTTTCCACGTTAGAAAGAGTGCCTGACGATAAACGGATGTGCACACTGACGGCACAATCGACCAGTAATATTTGATCGGAATCAGTCAGTGATCTCATCGTTTTGTGGTCAGACACCGGCACTTCTCCAGCGTCCGCGCTCATAGAAACGATGCCTCATTTTATGCAACGCCAATTCTCCATGTTAGATCATTCTTACGAAAGATTGCCATTAGAACGTGCGCGACTCGCGTGCATTGAATCTCACAAGAATAATCCTCGTCATTCCTCTTTTTTTTCGAATCATCCAGGATCTTCACTCTGCCGTGGGAATCCTTCACCCTTTTCTGCACAGTTGAAGATAATATTCCCTCTTCCTTCTTTTCTTCTGTAATCATTTCCATCGTCCCTTTTTTTCTTCTCGACTCAAGGAGTTCCAGTTTAAATTTTTTTCCTACACGAGATCTTCCTTTAGTTTTTTGTTTACCTCTATGATTAAAAGTAGTTTATAATTGCCAGTGAGATAGGTTTTCAATTGTTACCAGAATATCAAGGATATTTTTATTACCACAAAGGCAAAATATGCATCTCTGTTCTTTAAGAAGTACATGTGGGCATCTTAGGACGAGCTGGATTCGAGCGCGAAGCGCGAGATCCGACTAACGCGCGCCCCAGACGCGCTCAAACTTACAAGCGAAGTGAGCCGCGCGCGTAGCACGCCATGGTAATGTGCCCTCGCGGCGGACAGATTTTTTTCATTCTACTTATTTAATAAGTAATATTGAGAATAATTATTTGATTATTTTATTTCATTTATTTTTGTAGTTGATGTTCCTCATTTTTGTTTTATTCCAGATTATCGGAAATAAATTTTTTTTTTATTTCTAATATTTTGTTAGTTCATTGATTTCATTGTTATTATTATAATAAGAGATTATCTTCAATCGAATTCAGATGTGCAACTCCAGATTTTGGACGAACGGATTGCTGTAAATCTGTTCGAACATTTTTGATTAGAAGAAGAGCCGTAAATTCATTGGAATTGCTGCTTTCTTCTGATTGTCCTGCGAAACGTATGGTTTAAAAGAACCGATTGAATCTTCTTCTGATTCATCAGAATCTACAACTTCTGACGACAATATATTGCATTCATTTCCTGATAATAAAAATTGCTTATGAGTGGTCATCATTTTCGAAAATTTACTTCAAAACCGTAGATTTACAGATTCATACGAAAACCGAATGCATTCTACAGAGAAAAAATAGTCACTTCTGGTCCGCCATTTTGTTCTTTCAAAACATTCATAAATGAAATTAAAGACTTCATTCAAAGATAGCTTAAACTAAAAGCAAAAAATCTGCCCGCTGTGCGGACACATTCTCATCGCGCGTCTGGCGCGTGGCTCGCTTCGCTCGTCAGTTTGAGCGCGCCCAGCGCGCGCAACTTTTGGATCTCACACTCCGCGCTCGATGGTGATCTCACCTCGCGCTACGCGCTTGGACTTTGTACCTTCCTACAGTTGTATGAAAAGCTCGTGAAACTTAAAAGCGAAATGCCGACTACTTTAATTTGATAAGTGTGAATTATCTTTTGTTAAAGCTTCTCGGGCTATAACAAGTACATTCTCATCGCGTGTCTCGTGCTGCGCACTCGATCAAAGTTTGTCCAAAACGGTAGAGTGGTTTTGTTGCCTAATTTTTCCTAAGCTAGTGTCAATTGTCCAAAAGTTCATTTTTTTCATTTTTCATATGCTTTTTTAAAAATGAAGCAGAAACTACTTGTCCTATCAAGAAGTCAACTCTACCAAATTTTTCCTTTTTATTTTGCACGATTTCAGTTAATTTACATTTTCCCGTACCTTAAATAGTTTGACAAAAAAAAAATGAGTCTTTCTATTTTTCACTATTTATTATGCGAACGAGATTTGAATTTTCGATTTTTTGGGAAAACTCGAAAAGTTGTAAAGATCATCCTGGACGGCTCCCGAAAAGAAAATTTTTTTTCTTCAAACTCTTTTTCATAACTTGCGTTGTTTCCGTAAAAATTCTCATTTTCATTTATATTTTCGAATTTCTAAAATTTTACAACTCTGGCCATTTTGTTTTTATTAAAAAAAATCATGTTGATAATTTGTTTCACTTTCTACGTAATACAAGAAACCGTACTCACAATTTTTGAGTTTTGACGAAAAAAAATTTTTAAAATCTTCCAAATGCCCCCCCCCCCCATCTATTTTTGGTCAAAAAAAATTGTTTGAGAAACTCGACCTGTGCTATTGTTCCCTCAAAATGGGTGCCAAAGCACGATCGAATATGATCATTCTTTCGGAAGTTATCAAGTTCACAGATTATTACAGTCTCATTATAATGAGAAGGTATTGGTTTTATGTGAAAATTGACTTTCGCGGAATTTATGAAATCTACGCGTTTTGAGAACTCCTGATTCCGAAAAAGTAGTTTCTACGTTGGTGTCTGTCTGTCTGTTGTCGTCGTCGTTGTCTTCGTCATCGTTGTCGTTGATGCCTGTATACTAGATATCTTTTGAAATACTAATCGGATTGGATTGCCCTTTGGTACGCAGTTTGAGGGACCAAAAAGACAGGTCAAGTTCGTTAACCAGCTATTTTGGATAAAAAATGAGAGAGGGGAAGCATTTTGGACATTTTTTTGGACTTCTTTTTACAAGACTCAAAAATTGTAAGTACGGTTTCTTGTAGTAGGTAAAAAATTAAACAATTTATCCTCATGATATTTTTTGATAAAAACAAAATTGTCAGAGTTGTGGTATTTTCAAAATTCAAAAATATAATCGAAAATCAGAATTTTTAGCCAGATAAAGCAAGATTGGAAAGAAAGTCAGAGAGGAAAAATGTTTCCTCATGAGAGCCCTGCAAAGTGGTGAATACAACATTTCGGATTTTCTCAAAAAATCGAAAATTCCCATTCTAACACAAAAAAAAATGAAAAATAATCTGTGAACTCGATAACTTTTGAAGGAATGATCATATCCGATCGTGCTTTGGCACCCATTTTGAAGGACCAAAAATACAAATCGAGTATGTTAACCATCTGTTTTGGATCAAAAATAGATGAGGGGGAGCATTTTAAAAATTTTTTTTGGATTTTTTTTCCAAAACTCAGAAATCGTAAGTACGGCTTCTTGTAGTAGGTAAAAAGTGAAACAATTCAAACTCATGATTTTTTAAATTAAAAACAAAATTGTCAGAGTTGTGGCATTTTCAAAATTCGAAAATATAAGCGAAAATGACCATTTTTAGCCAAACAACGCAAGATATGAAAAAAAGTTTGGAGGAAAAAAATGTTTCTTTTTGGGAGCCTTCCAGGATGATCTATACAACTTTTCAAGTTTATCAAGAAGAAGAAAATTCAAATTTTGGACGCACAAAAATACTGAAAAATAGAAAAATTCATTTTTGGGCAAACAATGCGAGCTACGGGAATATATATAGAAACTAAACTTGCGCACCGAAAAAAGATCTACAAATTTGGTGAAACTAATTTTTTGACAGGACAAGTAGTTTCTTCTTCATTTATAAAAAAAAACCATGAAATGAATTCATTGAAATCAGGAAAAATAACTATAAAAATGAAGTAATAAAATTTTTGAAAAATTGACTAAGGCTAACACTGAAGATTGATAGAGAACAGTTTTTCACCTTAAAAGGATATCTGTAAATTTGTAATAATTTTCCGCATTGGACGCGTAGTTTTTGTTTCAATCGTAGAAAATAAGATTAAAAATTGAATTTCTAGAAAAAATACACAACATGTGAGAAAAATTAGGCAACAAAACTTCTCTACCGCATTGAACAAACTTTGATCGAGTGCGCAGTACGAGACACGTGATGAGAATGTATCCGTTAAAGCCGTAGAAGGTTCAACAAAAGAGAATTCACACTCATCAAATTGAGGTAGTCGACATTTTGCTTTTGAGTTCACAAGCTCTATGTAAAACTGTAGGGAGGTACAAAGGCCGAGCGCGGAGCGCGAGGTGAGATTACCATCAAGCGCAAAGCGGGAGATTCAAAAGACGCGCGCTGCAGGCGCGCTCAAACTTGCGAGCAAAGCAAACCGCGCGCGAAGCGCGCTATGAGAATGTGCCCACGAAGCGGGCAGATTTTCATTGATAGTATTCTTCAAGAATTTCATTTCAGGCATGTTAAAATAAATTTCTTTCTTGAAGGGCTTTCAAGAAGAAATATTTTTGTTCCCTGACTTTCTATTCAATCTTGCGTGATTTGGCTAAAATTCTCATTTTCTCTTAGATTTTTGAATTTTAAAAATACCATAACTCTGACAATTTTGTTTTTATCGAAAAAAATGATTGGGATGAATAGTTTTACTTTTCACGTGCTACAAGAATTCGTCCCCACGATTTTTGAGGATTCGAAAGAAAAGTCCAAAAGAAAAGCTCCAAATGTTCCCCCTCTTTGATTTTTCACCCGAAATAGCTGGTTAACGAACTTGACCTGTCTTTTTGGTCCTTCGAAACGTGCGCCATGGGACAATCCAATTTGATCATTCTTTCGAAAGTTATCGAGTACACAGATTACAGACTACAGATAGATAGACACCTTCATAAAAGCCATTTTTTCTGACTCAGGGAGTCTCAAAACGTAGAGATTTCATCAAATCCGCGGAAGTCAATTTTCACATCAAACCAATACCTTCTCATTCAGAATGAGAATTCAATATTATTTGTCATTGATCTGATTGTCCTTTACACTTGAAGATGTTGGAAGTATGCACAATATTTTGAAGATAGTTCAAGAAGAAGTAACAGATTCCATGAATTGAATACATGCTGCATGATAATAATTCTGGAACAATTTCATTATTAATTGATCATAGACTGTCAAGTCGCTTTTCAAAATATTGATCGAGTTGTTCGTAGAATATTGCATGCACATAAAATTGATTTCAATTTACAAACGCATATGTACGCACAGTTAATAACCTGTATTACATTGAGATGGGAGGACGGGGACAGAATCAAATTCTCAGGGAATCGCGTTATGTATCATACATTAATATATGTATGCTTTACGCATATATGTATACCTCGCCGATGACAAGGCGCTCTTCATATGGAGATAATATCTTGGCAGGTAGATTTGCCGATGAGATAAAATTTCGATGGAAAATTCTGCAAGATTTTGATCTATTTACTTCTACGTCACATTCTCATACAAGAGGAATAATAATTCTTATTGTGCAATACCAATCCGTTTTATGTTATACTGGAAAAGGCCCGTAAACAAAGTTCAACGACATGACGCTTCATGCGGAGAAACTATTATGCCAAGCTTATGTGCCGATAAGATAAACTGTCGACAGAAAGTTTTTTAACATTTCAATCTATTAACTTTGACGTGACACCCTGATTTAGGAAAATTACAAACTTCCCTTCTGATTGCATGCCATTGATAGGACAGTGTCTCAACAATACCTACCTCTCTTTCAATAATCAACTCTACGAACAAACTTCAGGAACAGCAATGAGATCCATAAATTCACTTGCTGGAATTTCCCTAGTTTATAATGTCACCTAGCTAAGACCTCTGAGGAAAATCTGAAAACTAAATCTCTAAATGTCATTTTTGTAATCTGGAAACATGGACTGGATGACTACACAAGTTTTCCGATTTCATCAACCTCACAAAAACATTAAGAATGTTAAGAAAGAGCTAATTCATCGTTTTTTATCTCTTATGGACAAAGTCTGACCGTGTATGTAGTGAGGATCCCGTAATATTTTCTATGCTAAATTCACCTTCTTGTTAATATGTCCAGATGTGAGAGTTCTGAAATCAACTCGAGCTAACTTTCAAGATACTTTTTTAGTTATTCAAACAATAAGTTTACCATATTTGAACTATATGTTTTCGAACATGAGTTTATTATAATATATGGTCAATAGTCTTTCTTCGATATTTCGGTACAAAGTTATTAGCGGCTTGCTGCAAAGTCGGAACAATCTAACCTGCGAAATAAAATTTTTGTAATTTTCACAATCTTCGAATCCGAGCACACTTGACACTTTATCGAATATCTTACAAAAAACATGTTCGCATAAACAAGTAGATACTTTGTTATCTTCTGTTTTGGAAATTTTTGTATACTACCAAAATTCACATAGCAATGCATTGGAAAATAATGAATACTCCTTACAGTGTGTGAATGTTTATAAGAATCATGAAAAAGTAAATTAACAGACGATACTGTATATTCTGGAAGCGGAAATCGTAATAATCATTTCGCTAGTTCTTCCTTTTCAGCGAGCCGCTAATAACTTTTGTCCGAAATATCGAGGAAAGGCTATTGACCATGTCCTTTAATATAACTCATGTTCGAAAACATGTGGTTCAAAAATCGTTAACTTATTATTTGGATAACTAAAAAATTATCTTGAAAGTTAGCTTGAGTTGATTCCAGAACTCTCATATCTGGACATACTAACAAGAAGGTAAATTTAGCATAAAAAATCTGCCCGCTGCGCGGGCACATTCTCATCGCGCGCTTCGCTCGCAAGTTTGAGCGTGCCTACGGCGCGCGTCTTTCGGATCTCGCGCTTCGCGCTCGAAGATAATCTCACCTCGCGCTCCGCGCTCGGTCATGAGTTTAC
>WSXT02228961.1:0-16389 GCA_011762715.2 Neuroterus valhalla | reverse complement strand
ATGCGTAGTATAGAAGTTGTTTACTTGGAGACTTGCGACGCACGTATTCACGAGACTATACATACGGTCCTGAGTGTATACCTCCGCCTAGTCAGTCGTCACTTCAAATCTGGTTCCAACTGGATTTCTAATTTCTATCGGCTGGGGACCACAACCCCCGATACTGGCGCCCAGGCAAGCGGTGAGTGTATGTTAAAAAGTCAAAATGTGTATCTCCTAGATTATTATGGTTAGAATGAGAGTGGGGATCAGAAGGCAATATAGTAAGCATATAATTATGTGCTTGCACCGACTTTGCTGTATGATGTCGAGACCTGGATGTATCAATAAAAAGATAGAAGTGAAGTGGTTGCGGTTGACATGTATTGTCTGCAGATTATATGCGGTAAGACGCTAATGGATAAAGTGAGTAGTAAGTGGGTTCTTAGAGAATATGCAGTGTTGGAGAAACATTTTTAGACCAGATTGAAGAATTATACTGAGATAGTATAATAAAAGATATGATGTATGATAAAAATTGTATGCAAGGATAAAAATGTCCAATCTTGATTCTATGTATCAATTTTTGGAGTCAGTTTGTTTTTTCCAATTTCTCCTGATGTTTATCTAAAATCTTGTTCGAATCAATAACATCTATTTACAAAAACTTTCATGAAAATCGGTTCTGTGGTTCCCCAGAAATTCGCAGACATGCATGCATACAAACATACATAATAGGTAAGCAAAGTACAGTCAAAGAAGGATTTGGGCAAAAATCGATAACAGTAGCAGTTTTATTGCAGACACGTTGGAGATAGCCTTATAAACATAATGTTAAAAGTCCTCATCAATCCTCCTCGAGTGACAGCCGCCATGTTGGAAAGTTTTCAACAATAGGAGTTTTTTTAACTCGGCAACGGTTGATTCAAGGCCAAATATGGTGAGGTTAGGAAATCTTCAAAGTCTTGTAATGAACGAAAGAATTTCTGACTGTCATAGTGATTTTCCCAATAGTTTTGCTATGAAGTTCGATAATCAGTAAACTTGTCGATTTTAGTTGACAATAAGACAAAAAGGGGAAAAAATGAAGAAAAAACTTCGGGAATGGGTCAGGCGACTTGCACTTGAGCTAATGCAACTTTCTGAGCGAAAAAACTCGAATCAACTCATTTATAGCCATGAGGACTTATAATCACCTCTACCACCTACATTCTCGCCTCAATTTCAAAATTTACTTGTTTAATGCTTTAAAAGAGGCCCTAAATATTATTATTCTGACTTCGAAAACGTTTTTTTAAGTGTTTCAAATCGTATGCCAAAGTTGAGTTCATTTTTAATTGATAACACTTAATGCAAATAAGTTGATCGATTTTTTGTTGCTTAGGAAGTTGCATAAGCTCAAGTGCGAATCGCCTGACGCGTTTCCACAGTTCTTTTCTGACATTTTTCTCATTTTATCTTATTATCAACTAAAATTGACAAATATACAGATCATCGGACTTCAAATCAAAACCATTGAAAATGTCGCTATGGCAGTTGAGATATTTTTTGTACGTTACAAGATTGTGAACATTTCCTAAGATAACCATATTTGATCTAGAACTAACAGTGGCCAAGCTTTTTCAAAAAATTTCCTATTGTTTCACATTTTCCAACATAGCGGCTGTCGCTCAATGATGATTGTTGAGGAATTTTACATTATGTTTATTAGGCTATCCCCAACGTGTCTGCAAAAAAAGCTGCCACTATTATCGATTTTTTTTTGAAGAACAAATATGTTTCCCGTTGACTGGACTAATAAAAATTCCTTGATCCCTAGCAGCATAACGAGGCTAGGAACAAACAAAAGAAATTAGGGCAATTATAATTTGTCGTAATATTTTAAATGGATGGTTGTTGTTGATAAAAATGAATGACGTTATACATTTTGTATTATTATATGAAGATGAAATTCGAAAATAAACTAAATATTAGATTTTTATGCAGCGATCTTTCGTGAAACAGACTCTTATAAATCTTTATAATAGACGAGAGTCTCAAAATGTGCCCTGTCAAGATATTCTACGCATTTACCAAAAATATCATTTTGTTGTGGGGAGCCTTTTCATGCACAAAAACCGTGGACATCTTTCCCCTGCATGTCTTTATACTTCTGGTATTTTTAAAACAGATCTGCCATTTTTCTCTTATTTTTAAATATATGACGTGTGTTTAACATCGACCAACATTTATGCAGAGCTTTCCAGTATAGACAAAAACCGGAAGTCGTAACATTACTGGAAGGTGTGGCGGACAATGAAGTTGTACAAAATCCCTTCCGTCTGCAGCCAGACTTTTTTTCAAACGCTTGAATTCGCTGGAACATTTGAGCAGAGGACTGGAAAACTGCATAAAACCAAAACTCCTTAGCGGAGTTGATGACCGCCATTTGGGATCCCAACGAGCCAAAAATCACTACTCAGCTACTACAGCCGGTCGGATGAGTGACTTTATTTGTGATCTGTAAGAAAGCAAATTAAAAACTCTCACATTCTCTTCCGGACTTATTTTTAAACATAGATTTCGATCATCTCTAAAGAATCTGAAGAAAATTGTTTAACTTTAGAAGCATTCTTTAGGAATATACCTGCTCTAGGAATTCCCTGGCTCCTTGCCGAATTCTCCCACTTGCACAAATTGTACCGCACCATGCTTTCAAAAACACGTCAATGCTCTCCTTTTATCATAGAGAAGTTCACTTCTCATCTCATCTTTTCCTTTAACTGCTTTTTTACATTCCCATCGTAATAAGAATGTATTCGTTTTGTCTCGTGTGTTCGCTGAACCCCTCCGTAGCTCAATTGGGAGAGCCCTTGTCCAGCAAACGAAAGCTTTTGGGTTCGAATCCTAGACCCCAAGCCTAACAACGAATATTAACATATAATGAAACAAATAAAGGTACATAAATTAATATAACATAGATTTATCATAGAAGAGTTCACCATAATATAGATAATTGAGCGTTTTTGACATTCTTCAATTCAGTGCAAAACACGAGACAAGTGATGAGAATGTATTTGTTGGATCCGGAAAAGCTTGATCAAAACAGAATTCACAATCAACAAAATTAGTAAATCACAGTTGGCAGTGATTAAGGCGAGGGGTTATTCACTCACGAATTCAACCATTTCAACGCTTGGAATCTTCTTGAATCTCTTATGCGTAACGCAAGATAGTAAGAAATGAAGGAAAATAAGATTCCCTAAGAAATAATATGGAAACGATGAAATTATCAGGCTATCAACCTAACCTCCATTTTTTCGAGCAAACTATCATTATATTTCCTATTCATTTATTCAAATCATTATAATTCATTCTGTTATTAGGAATAATAATCGTGCAGTTAATTTTTTCAGAAATCATCATGAAACTGAAAAAATTGCACTCATAGTAATATTGTTCTATGTTTGTGTCTTATTAACTGACTATCAATTTTTACTCTTTTTTTCTCTTATTGATTTATCAATTATTGTATTTACTTATTCGTCGATTTATTATGATTCATTATTACATTCTCATCATAATGAGAAGGTTTTGTTTTTATGTGAGAATCGACTTTCGCGGAATTCATGGAATGTCCACGTTTTGCACCTTTTGAGACCTCCTGATTCCGAAAAAGTAGTTTTTACGTTGGTGTCTGTCTGTCTGTTGCCGTTGAAGCTATTATCGCCGTCTGTACACTCCATAACTTTTGAAAGACTAATCGGATTGGATTGCCGTTTGGCAAACTTTTTGAGGGACCAAAAAGACAAGTCAAGTTCGTTAACCAGCTATTTTAAATGAAAAATCGAAGAGGGGGAGCATTTTGAACATTTTTTTGAAATTTTTTTTCCAAGACTTAAAAATTGTAAGTACAATTTCTTGCAGCACGTAAAAAGTGAAGCAATTAATCATAATCATTTTTTTCAAAAAAAAAAAAAAAATTGTCAGAATTGTGGCATTTTCAGAATTCAAAAATACAAAAGAAAATGAGAATTTTCAGCCAAATAACGCAAGATTAAAAAGAAAGTCACAGAGAAAAGAAGTTTCTTCTTGGGAGCCCAACCTGATCGTAAATACAACTTTTTGAATTTTCTCAAAAAATCGAAAATTTCAATTTTGATCGCACAAAAAATTATTAAAAATTATCTGTGAATTCGATTACTTTCGAAAGAATGATCATAATCGATCGTGCTTTGGCACCCATTTTCAGAGACCGAAAAGACAAGTCCAGTTCGTCAACCAGCTATTTTGGATCCAAAATAAAAGAGTGGGATCATTTTGAAAATTTCTTTGGACTTTTTTTCCAAGACTCATAAATTGTGAGTACGGTTTCTTGTAGTAGGTAAATAGTGAACCAATTCATCCTTATGATTTAAAAAAAAAAAAAAAAAAATTGTCGGAGTTATGGCATTTAAAAAATTTTAAAAACGTACACGAAAATAAGAATTGCTAGCCAAACAAGGCAATAAATGAAAAAAACTTTGATGAAAAAAAATGTTTCTTTTTGGAAGTCCTCCAGGATGATCTTTAAAACTTTTCGGATTTTTTCCACAAATCGAAAATTCAAATTTTGGGCGCACAAAAAATAATGAAGAATAGAAACATTCATTTTTTGGTCAAACTATGCAAGGTACGAGAAATTAGAAATGAACTAAACGTGTGCACCAAAAGAAGATCTACAAATCTGGTAAAATAACTTTTTGATAGGACGAGTAGTTCTTGCTTCATTTATAAAAAAACCATATAAAAAATGAAAAAAATGAAATTTTGGACAATTGACACAAGCTTAGGATAAATCAAATTGACGCAAGTTCTCTGCCAGGAAAATATCATTAAATGTGTTATCAATTTCAGTTACAGGATATTTAGTTTCCATTTCAATCAGGAAAAATAACTATAAGAATGAAATAATAAAATTTTTGAAAAAATCACTAAGGCTAACACAGAAGTTTGATAGAGAAAAGTTGTTCACCCGAAAAATATCTGTAGATTTGTTTAAATTTTTTCCATTGGACCCGTAGTTTTCGTTTTAAACGTGAAAAATAGAATCAAAAAATTGAATTTCTAGAAAAATTACACAACGTGAGAAAAAAAATTAGGCAACAAAACTTCTCCACCGTTTTGGACAAAGTTTGATCAAGTGCACAGCACAAGACAAGCGATGAGAATGTATTCGTTGAAGCCGGAGAAGTTTTAACAAAAGAGAATTGACACTCATCAAATTAAAGTATTCGATATTTCGCTTTTGAGTTCCACAAACTTTTTATGCAACTGTAGGGAGGTACAAAGGCCAAGCGCGGAGTGCGAGGTGAGATTAACATCGAGTGCGAAGCGCAAGATCTGAAAGATGCGCGCTGTAGGCGTGCTCAAACTTGCGAACGAAGCGGGCGATAAGAATGTGCCCAATGCGTGGGCACATTTTTCTATTTTTAAAAGATAGTAATAACAATGATAATCTCCATCATTCCAGAAATAATATGGAAGCGATGAAATCATTTGGCTATCAACGTAACCTCTTTCTTTGGAACAGATTATCATTATTTTTCCTATTTATTCTCTTAATTATTTATTCTAATAATTTATTCTTTAATTTATTATAATGCATTCTGTTGATAAGGGATGACCATCCTGCTGTTAATTATTTAAGAAATTAGTATGAAGAAAAAGTATGGGCCTTTGTGAGGTTGTAAGCCTTGAATTTTTCTTTGGTCAAGTAATCTGTAGTATCTACCAAATAAATCAGAACATCTAAAGCACTGATCCCAATATTGGCGACTTTTTCTTTGCGCTTGCAATGCGGACATTTGCCCATTGGCCACAGTTGGCGCCAACTGGCACGCTAATTCAAAATGAGTAATGAAACCTTGCCTCGTAATTAGAATGAATAATTGATAAAAATTGCATCAAAATATATAAAAATTATTTGAATTTTGATTTGAGGCATAAACAAAATTTATAACACATATATTTCCCATATAGAAGTTGATTTTCACTCAAATTCTAAAATATATGTGTTATAAATTTTGTTTATGCCTCAAATAAAATTTTTTACCATTTTTTTATATTTTGGTACAATTTTCATTGAATATTTATTTGAATTACGAGAAAAGGTTTTATTACTCATTTTGAATTAGCGTGCCAGTTGGCGCCAACTGTGACTAATGGGCAAACGTCCGCAACGCAAGCGTAAAGAAAAAGTCGCCAATATTGGGGTCAGTGATCTAAAGTGGCAACTGTGGGTAATTCATTTTCTCCCGTTGATAAATCGTTTATGTTCAACGTATACGGCGATACCTTCACATAACATGAATTCAACTTTATGTCTAGTAAGGTCATCAACCGTAAGGCTAGCAGGATAGTTATTTCCAGATATTTTTGACATTTTTAGGTATTTTGGGTATATTGCACATGTACTAAGGCTGACTGAGCTGTACAAATATGGCCACCGTTATAGGTTGTGGTGGTGCGGGCAGTAGGGAGTCAGTTTTACAAACATATGCATACCACTTATAGGTGCGTAGCAAGCCGCGCACGATGAGAATGTGCCCTTGGGGCAGGCAGATTTTCGAAAAATTTTAAACGGAGGTATTCACATGTATGCTTGTTCAAATATAGCCTCAAGTCAGGACTTTTTCAGTTTTGTTCAATTTCTAAAAATGTTCTCATGATTCTTCGTTAAGATGTTTTCGACCTTCTTACAGTGAGATACGAGTGTGAGTCCTACTCAACTACCACGATGCGTGCGAGGTTACTCGTTCTTTCTAGGAACCTAGACTATTTACATCTAAGGTGCGCAAAAAGCTTCTTGTGATTGGCAATAAAATCTTCCTCGCAAAACGCATGAATCTGATGTCAACGCATACTTCTGGTCAATATGTTCACGTAATTTTTAATTAAATTTTATAAATTTTTCTTTAACATCTCCGGAGGATACAGCTAAGAATCTACTACGAATTTAAATCGTAATTATTAGTCAGTGGTCCACCAACACTCGTTTGTCCATTGATTCCTCATATACTATTTCGGTTTATCAAAGATGAATCATATTACCCGAGTCCTGATGAATTCAATGGGTTTTCTTTGCAAGTGTATGACTTCCGGTATTTACTTCAATCCCCTCGAATTTACTGGGATTCTTCTGGATTCCGTCCGATCCGCTTGGATTCTCTTGAATTCACATAATTTTTCTGGAAATCGCTGAAACTCTTCTAAACTCCCTTCAATTCTTGAATTAATCTGAGTCTCTTCTTTTCATTATGCTCAAAATCGCTGCAATACTCTCAAATCCAGGTCACATTTTTAATTTGTTAGAACTCACTTCGAATTCACATTCTAAGAAACTTCCATCAATTCAGAAGGGACCTTTTTTGTAGGTGCATTTTGTTTACTTGAACAACTAGTTTTTAATATATTATATAACTGAAGATATATTAAATCAATAGAAAATTGTTTATATGATTAGTAATTAAGCCAAACAAATAGTTTAACCATCAACATCGACTAGAAACCTTTTCAATCGGGCGTGTAAAAAAGGTTTAAACAATTGTTTATTCTTTTCCTTCATTTCAAACAAACTCAGCTTTTTTTATCATCAGCTACACACTATGTCAAGTTCCTGCTGAGTTAACGAGGGGCGAGCGTGGCACCTTTAGTCACGAGTGCATCCAAAACTTATGTCCACAGAAGGGAACTGTATTTCTTTCAAAGAGAATTTTTTCTTTTCTCCTCCAATAGAAGAGTTCGGGCATAAATACTAATAAATACTAACAGAATGATGAAGCTTGTCCGATGAAGAGGACAGTTTAGTACATGAATAGTTTAATTTTGAGATCTGAAAGTTTGATTTTGGCGTGTTAGAAAATCGGAATGTGATATGGCGCAAATCATACTTCATAAGACACATACTAGAATCATAATACCCAATATTCAATTCAATGATTATTTAAACCACTATTTTAGCTGCTGCCAGTAACCTACTGGCCACTCAGAGAAAAAGTATCCATGGAACAAATGCGTCGTCCTCTTGTCTGTTTTGTTTGAACCATGCGAATATCTGTTCGAATCAAAGATAATTATTTGGCTGGAAGGCTGGATGAAGTTTGTTGCAAAAGGATAATGTTTTCTGCAAAAAGAATATTTTCAGACAAATCAAAATCCTCTAAACATAAAATTTGAGTGGGAATTCCATTTGTGCCAAAATGCTTTCTTTGGACACAGTCTTCTTTGTCTTCTTTGGACACTCTCTCAGTGTTTCTGAGATATACAAAATGTTCAGTGCCTTTTTCAAATTCCTTCATGTTCCCGCAACAGAGGGATGTATATGATGAGGATGAGCAAAGGTTGTGTAGGAGAAGGGCTGGATTTAAGATTATTCACAGATCGCTAATCCTCCCCACTAGAAATCGCGCTAGGTGGAAAGCTTCACGTTGGCATCGTGAATCACGGTTCACACCAAAAAACACCCAATTGTGACTTCGTGAAAAAAAGTTTCTCGAAAATAACCGAATCCGTTAGAAAATTAAAAAACAGCTATTGTTTCATCGTCATTCTCTTTTATAGTTTTTTATGAAACGATTAGTTACAAATAATTTTAACAATTACACAATTAGGCAAGTAAATGAGATTATACTTATTATCGACTGCATAACTGAGCACATACCAGAAACTCACTTATGAGGTTGTTTTTGAGGCTATCTATTATTGATTTGTGTTATCTGAAAAATTCCGAAAAAATTATTAATAATAATTTTCGGACATAAAAATTAATTATTTGGTAAGGTATGGTATTATTTGGTATAGTAAGGGGGTGATACAGTTTGAACAATGATGAATATAACGGCATTATACTCATCTACCGGAAGCAATCGAAAAAGGGTACCTATATTCCATAAAAATTTAATAACTCTACTTATAGGACAGCCGACTGTCAATGCGTTTCTCCCGGAAAATCTTTTGGAAGTAACTCACCGACTTGGTAGAAAAAAATCGGATTTCGCATTTTTCACGAATATCGGATTTTTGTTTTTCTTTTTTCGTAACTGGTACAGTAATCCAAATTCACTGACAACTTGTGTGCTAAATCAGTGATGGTAGCAGAACGAGACAATTTACGTAAATTGAACCCTCAGATATTCTTTCAGTCTTCATTGCGAGCTTCACCTTCTTTTTCGGAAAACTGTCCAATTGGTTGCCGGCTATGTTTCATAACATCAGGTCCATGCAGTGTACTGTGACTCCCCTTGCATTGATTTGGGACAATGTAAATTCCTCCAAACAGTTATGAAAGCAAACAACATTTCTTACCAAAAAAATATGGCTTTTCATTTACATTTTCTAAATGAGAAAGTGCATTTTCTTCTACTGCAGCGACGCTATTCCAGCCTAGCGTGCTGATTTTGAACCTAAAATACCAGAAACTCATGCGCTTTACTCCACGTTTTTAAAACTGAAGGGCTCCACGGCAAAACCATGAAAGTCTGCCAGGACAAATTTTTTAGGAGAAGGAAAAAACCTTCTCAAAAATCGAATTCTCAAGAGAAAGGAAAAATGAGAGAGTACATGCGAGATTTGATGGAGCTCTACAGATCTCAATAAACAGAATTTCGAAAAAGTTGATACTTTTCGAGATAAATAACCTCAAAAATCGACTGCGGTGAAAACCGTGTAAGTCCATCCAAATTTCGTTCTTTTTTCAGACTTAGGTTAACATAAAACGTATGTTGAAAACATATTCCAATTCGAATAGAAGGCTGAAAAGTGAAAAAGTAAGTTCGAAAAATCGTTTCCTTGAAAGAAAATACAAATAGAAAAAAAATGGAGATAATACTTCCAATTGCACTTACAAAATGGTGAAAAAATCGAACGGCAACACGTGAATCAACGTGACTAAGCAGACTACGTTGAAGACGAATGCGCATGTGTGTCGCGCAGGTAGGCCCATGGCACTTTCACGGTTATGGAAAACCACGAATTTCAAAAACCCACTTCCGGTTTGAATTCTGATGTATCCTTTCACGACAATGTGTGGTAGAATTTAAGAGAATTATTAGGCCAATAAAACGTGTTTTCAAAAAAATTGCACTTACACGGTTATGCCGTGGAACCCTTCAACTATTCATGCAATTTCTGTGTTTGGTTGGCACAAATTTGAAAAATAATGTTTCCCTAAAATGAATTCATTCAAGTTTAGAGAGTATTTTCTGAGAAGGGAAATGAAACAATGTTGTACCAGATAATCAACAATGTTGAGTGTCGGTTTTTTGAGACACCCTAGTGTATTTTGAGTGAATAAGCATATAACTAATTTTTCATATTTCCCCACTCATTGGGCTACATAAATTTCAACTATTTGTGCAGATCTATATTCACAGTTATTTGTTGGGGTATTTAATTGAAAGCAGGTCAAATAGTTGGCTGGCCTACCCAGTTTGTATAATTGAATTTTTGTTCATCCAAATAGATACAATAAATCTGAATTTGGCTGTGCACAGGAGTCCTACTCTCCTTATCATGTTTTTCTCTAGAACGGTGTTTTTTCTTCTTTTGGTTGCCAACTTCAGATTTCTCTAGTCAGCTCTCTACGAACCTTCACTATCTTATAACGATGACAAATTATGAGTTATTTGAGGACCGTGCAGACAATGTACCTATCATTTATTTGTATTATCCAATTGCAGAAAAAATCATTGACAATTCTTCTATGACATTTCTTTTATAATCTACGAATAGAGATTTATAATTATTCAAATAAATGAGTTGCGTTGTTTATATAAGGAAAACTTCTTTGATATTTGGAAAATTACACTACTATGAGTATGTTACAAGGTACATGGATGGATCTTTTGCTGAACTGCTGTTCTTGTGAAATTAAGACTTCATATGGTACATTTTGTGTGGTACAATTTTGTATTTCTTTGCCTTCTCAGCTTAGAGATAAATAAAATATCGTGTTTAAACTCCAAACAATGGAAGACAATAAATAATAAATGCATAAAAAAGGTCAGGGACTACGGTGGCCTAAGATATTTTCTGGAACTCCTCAAAGTTTGGAAGCGATATTTTATTGGGATTAAAAATAAACAGGCGGTTTATTTTGACGATTTTGAAACCTTACACGCAAAAAGTATCGACCAGTAGAGTCGTCTGTTAGTAGGATGTCGATCGTATTTCTGGATGGAGATGTTTCATTTGTAAAGATCGTTTTCGTCTATAATAATCCAACAATTTTGTTTGTTGGTCCAAGTCCAGTAACCTCAGGGTCAACGTTCTAAAATATTTACCTCTCAACATCAGTATTTATTTTCTAATTGCAAATACTTCAGAAAGCTATCCGAAGTAGGTGTTGACTCCAGAAAGATTGTTCAGATGAGCCTTAGATTCATTTTGGATTGTACGCAGGAATTGAATAGGATTTAATCGGATACAGATTTCCAAATGATTAGAAATTTTTTAGATTATTTTGTAATGAATTCCTGTCTAAAGCTCCCGCTAGGGAAATTCGGAGATCCATTTCATTCCTCACAATAAACTGAGTGCTTCATTTATTGTATGATAATCAAACAAGCACTGTATATAGTGTATCGTATATGCGGCGCGACGTACCGTAGATTATGATTCCAGTTAATATTCAATATGAATTATTTCTGATGAAAAAAGGATCACCTTATATTGATTACATGTTTTACTCTTTTTACACATCGCAGTACTGTGATAGACATAGGTATATGTTGTATATCAATTTCCTTTCTGCTTCACTGAAAACTCAAGGAGAGTCAGATTTCGGGCTTGACTTTAAAATGGCCTTGGACTCCTCTCACGAGTGCTTCGACGTGAATAAGCATTGTACTCGCCAAGAAAGGAGCGTGACGAGTGCCTCTCTCCAAACCCCTCGGACCATCTCGTCCACGAGGGACATTCTCGGAACGACTTATGACAGGGTGAATCTTCTCAGGATTCAATTGCGATCTTTACTCTTCTTATAGTCCCAAATTCTAGATACTACTTTGATAAAGAATACGCATATTTACTGAGGAAATGGATTTTCAGATTCCTATTGAATTCTAGTGATAGTTCCATTTCATAAGATAATCTAAATCTAGATTGGTGTCCAATATTTATAATTTTTTGTGATGGCTATCAAAGTTGGCCGAAAATTCATATCGTTAGGAGCTTGAACCATATTTTAATGAAACAAAGGAAGGTTACTGATATTCAGAAACAAATGTTAGTCTATACAAGGGGAGTAATAGAGTTCATATCCTTCACCTAGTTTTCAGGCATTATTAGTAAAGATAACCATCAGGCTTTGTACTAGCTATACTAAATTATACTAGGAAAAATAGGAAACAGTTATTCATTTAAGCATAGTAACATATTTTCTCCTTGCGTCTAGAATTTTTCGTAAATAATAAGAAAGATCTATTTATATTTCTTGCTATACTATGTCTCTTTGAGGATGTTTTTTTCTGTTAGGTTCGCGGTAATTTATTCGCAGCTTGTTCGTAGATTTGACCTAGTATACCATCAATTGATCTGAATTCCACTATCAGCTATATCAGCTGATGATTTATTCAAACGCATAAATCAAAGATATCAACCCTAACAAATTTATCCTTCGAAGCCGCTTTATCTTTCAAAATCACTTAAAATCTTCCTCCACATTCGTCCACCCTCTTTCTGGCAGGCAGGTGTGCACTTAGCTCGCCTAGGGCAAATATCCATAAATAAGAGGCTTGTTTATCCGAAAACTAGGTTGTTCATCGGTCGAGGATTTATGACCAATCGATCGACAGGTTTTCTGGTCGTGTATGTTAAACGTTCTCAGAACGCAATTTGTTGAAAAGGGGCTGAGAAAGAAGAGGGTCAGATGAAAAAAAGCACGAACGCCCTTTCTCGCTGTTCTCGCTGGTCGAAAATAGCATGAAGGTGAGGATCGAAGATCTCGAACTTGAAATTTCTTTTCCTCGCTCTCATTCTCACGGCCGCGGCCGCGACACGACATCGCGTCGCGGCCAAGCGGCCCACATTTAGAGACGCTCATATCTACCCTCCCATTCAGAAGCCCTATGTAAGCACGTACGTACGTTCCAAAAGTGGCGCACGCAGTACCCCATCGTTTTGCGGCTCCCGAAAGTCTACGTTATTCTGCGCTAGGTCGTCGGCTGAGTGACCGACAAAAATCGATTCGCGGTTATGTGGAACGTGCTGCGTCAAGGGGGGTTGCCAGCTGTGTTAATGTTCATTCGTATATGTGACCTGTCGCGAAGGAAGGGCCCTCTGCTGCTTTGATAGGATTTTATAGGAGAAGCGGAAGAAGAAGCGTACTACGACAGGGAACGTGGAACATTGCTTACTTTGAAAATTAATCGTTATGGAACCTATGAAGATAAAAAAATTCTGGTTGATGGGATCGAAAGCATATCTTAAAAACTATGCATCTTCAGCAAAACCCTAAAATTAATTTTCCCGACGAAGGGCCCTTTCTTCGCGACAGGTCACATATGTATACCTGTTCACTGTGAATTTTTACATTCTCATCAGAGGAGCAATTAGATTTGTGTAAAATTCGACCCCCCCCCCTCACCCAATTTTCATCAAATCTCCACGTTTTGAAACACCCTGAACCCGAAAAACCGGTTTTTACTCATTTTTTTGTGTGTATGTCTGTTGGCACGATAACTTTTGAAAAAACCAATCTATTGGAATGGCTTTTGGTACACTCTTTTGATGTCAGAAAATAAAGGCCAGATTTGTTAGCCAGCTAGTTTGGATGAAAATTCGAAAAGTTAGAGCATTTAAAACATTTTCTAGACCCTTTTTTTCAGGACTCAAAACTTTTTAGGTATGGCTTCTTGCGTAGTACGTAAGAAGTGGAACAATTCATCCCTTCAATTTTTTTTGATAAAAAAAAATGACAGAGATATGCCATTTTAAAAATTCAAAAATACAAACGCAAATGAAAATTTTCAGTCAAATAACGCAAAAACTCAAAAAGAAAAAAAATGTTTCTTTTTGGTAGCCCTACAAGATTGTTATTACAACTTTTCTGATTTCCTCAGAAAATCGAGAATTCCAATTTTGGTCGCACAAAAAATAATGAAAAATAGAATGTTGCATTTTTTGGTCAAACTATGCAAGTTACGGAAAAATATAATCAAACGAAAATTGTGCGATCATAGAAAATTTACAAATTTGGTATAAATCACTTTTTGATAGGACAAGTATTTTTTGCTTGGTTCACAAAAAACTCTATTGAAAATGAAGAAATTGAGTTTTTGAATAAATGACAAAGGCTACGACAGAAGTTTGCTAGAGAAAAGTTTTTATTCCTCAAAAAGATCTTTTAATTTCCTATGATTAATTTGTTGATGGGACGCATAATTTTGGTTTCAATCGTAATAATAATGATATCAAAAATAGACTTACTAAATATACTGAAAAACAAAACAAGGTAAGAGGTATATAAAGTATTATATTATACATTCAATGCATTAGAGGTGAAGATAATATAAAAAAGTTCGCGTTTCGAAACAACGATCGAATGCTTAGCACAAGACACGCGACACGCACCATCAAATTACTGTAGCCGACATTTTGCTTTTGAGTTTCAAAAGCTCTGTACACAGATGTAAGGAAGTAAAAAGACTGAGCGTGGAGCGCGAGATTTGACGGACGTGCGCCGTAGGCGCACTCAAACTTGCGAGCGAAGCAAGTCGTGCGCCAAGGTCCAAATAAACAGAAAGTTTACACGAAAGAATTCTAAACATTGTTTCATTTTTTCTCGGTGTTTCGAAACCTTGTCCGTCATTGTCACCACTAACTAAGTGAAGTGCCTGATGTATCAGAGACGTTGAGAACTTCCAGCGAAGTTTAAAATTTCCTCCGACGATTCTCTAGAGGGCACAAAACTAGGTGTATGGTGTAGTTTCGAGGTCGCTTTTTTGCTCTCTCAACATTATTATTATTATCTCTTCACGCGCCGCCGTCGCTGTGCTAGAAATGTATATAAGATATTTTTTATTATCAAGGATGCACACTAGTGCATACGTAGTTAAATAGAGGCTTCAAAGTTTGCTTCAGAAACAAAATAATACAGGATGAAATTGTTTATTTTTCAGAAGTTATTTAGAGTTTTAGTTTTTGCTTTCTCGTTAGAGAAACGTTACAATTCTTATTCAATCCTAATTTTCAAGGCCTCATTTAATTCTTTGGAGAATTCCCTACAATTCTATTTGGGTAGATTGTACTGAAAAAATTTATTTGGAAATCAAAATTATTGTAATTGTTATAAACAATGAAAGTCCGAATTTCAATCAACACTACCCAAATAGAATTTTAGAGGATCTTTCCGAGCATTGAATGAGGCCTTAATCATTAGGATTAGATAAGAATTGTAACTTTTCCCTCACGACATACCAAAAATTAAGACTGTGAATAACTTCTGATAAATAAACAATTCCAACCTCAATTATTTTTTTCTGGAGCACACTTATAAGCTCCCTTCAGTATAAGCAGCAATTATTAATAGATACATTTTGTTCAAGTATATAAATCCTGATGAAGATTATCGAATTTTGAGATTGACTGTAACTTGAGTACATCCTTAAATGTATTATTCATATTTGTTTCAAAAATTTAATGTCTGAATTTTCAGAAAACTTATTGATGTAAAAGTCACTTTTGGACGGTAAAATGATAATTAGGAATTAAACTAAAATAACAATCAAATGAAAATAAAATAAAAAATCAAATTCATACATTTTTGCATTATATGGTCTGAACATTCTAATTTTTTGGTTTACACCAAAAGTATGAAAATAAGATATTTTATATTACTTAATACTACTAATTCATATTTGTTTAAAAAATTTAATGTCTAAATTCTCAAAAAACTTGTTGATGTAAAAGTGAGTTTTTGACGGTATATGACTAATAACACACACACGCACGCACGCATATATATATATATATACACACACACACACACACACACACACACACACACACACACACACACACACACACACAATGTATTAAATGTATTAAATGTATTAATTTCTTTAGATTAAGATCAACAAATAAAATTACATATTATAAACGCAATGAACTATCTACAATATGTACATCAGACTGCATGTCGGAGTGATACAATATCTCGTCCATCTGAAAAATGATGATAAATAGCTAAGAAAGGAGATTGAAGATTTCCAGCCAACGAAAATGTAACCTGATACGGATTAAAAATTTCATAAGCATGAATCTCTTCATTGAAAGACTGTGCTACTAACTTTTCACAAATAAAAAGAACACGTTGATCCTCATTAGCTAAAATATTCAAAATTTTACCGAATTCTAGAAACCTATCAGGATTTACATCAAGAACTACAACTG
>WSXT02228950.1:0-16389 GCA_011762715.2 Neuroterus valhalla | reverse complement strand
GTTCACCGTTAAATCCTTTCCTTTCACGTACTCTTCAAATCCTCTCAACATCAAATTCAATCCTTTTTCGTCTTCGGCTAATAGTACCACATCATCCGCATATGCTAGAGAGATAATTAGTTAATTAACATAATTTATCTCCTCAAAATTGAACTATTCTTGAATCACAACCATCTAAATAGATTTGTAGGGAATATAAATTTTATAAAAAAATGAGCTATATAAAAAATATTGATTGAAATTATGATTTTTTTTAAGGCGGAAGAAAGAATACAAAATTATAAATAAATTTCTTTATAAATAATTTGCTGATTGTAAAAAGGAGTGTTTACGCGTACCGGAAAAATGCGGCTATTTGAAGTGAAATTTCAGTACGAATAGAAACTTTTACAGGTTTAGACTTCACAGATTCATTTTCTTCAATTCTTACTAGTAATAATGTGGCTATTTTCTACGGTTTTATCAAATATTCAATAGATTAATAAATTATGAACCCTAAAACTGTATGCTCACGCTCACAAGAAGTCGAAATTGTCAACAAAGATGTAAAGATATTTTTCGAAGAAAATAATACGCAATAAATAATCTGCAAGTGACGCGGCTAAGTATATATGATTCTGTTCGCATTTTTATTGTTTGTATCTAATGTATTCCGTTCGCACCACGAAGTCGATAAAAGTTTAAAAACACATTTCAAATATTGTTCAATCCTAATTAAAAGTGAAGTGGATATATGTTTTTAAATTGAATAAATAAAAAATTCAAAGTGTTTCAACTCGAACTATTTTCCATTCAAAGTTCTCAGGATGATACTACTATTATATTAATTGTAAAATTATGTTCTCTCGAATGGAACGGTTTCTAATCAACAAAATTGAAGAATTACATAGATTAAAGATTTGAAATTTGGAAAATAGTACACTTTCCAATCAAAAGGATTTGAAGTTCTATAATTTCAAAATAAAAGAGGAAATGCTTATAAATTTGGAATTTCCAGGATTGAATATTCAAAAACTTTAAACTGCAAGTACTTTCAGTCAAATAATTTCAAATCGAAAGGATTTTAAATTCAATAAGTTCTAAACGAAAGAGTTGAAAAGTGGAGGATCTCGAAATACATCTCTGATTTCGAAATTAAAAGAGTTTGAAATCGAACATTCTCGAATATCTTTTGATAGACAAAACGAAATGATATTCTGTTTGCGCAGATTTATTCGCTTTTTCACAAGAAAAAACTTCCTCGCTGGAAGTTTTCTGAGATATGACATTTTGTATCTATATTTTTAATGTAAAGTCGAACGAACGGCACCGAGGAAATGTGTCGGTTTGCATACTTTTCATTCATTAAATCATGAACTTTCAATATAAAATCATTCAAGGTAAATATTTTCAAACAAAATTACAATTTCAGATTAGAAGAATAATTCCCAAATGAAAAATGTTCTCAATTGAATAATTTAAGATTAAAATTGATATAATAGGATAGCTGCAAACAGAAAGGATTTCAAATGTTATCATTCTTGACCAAAAGCGTTGAAAATAAAATAATTGGAAACATTGAAAGTATTTGAAACGGAACATTTCAAAATAAAAACCCTCAGAATTATAATGATCTGAAATCTATCAAATGTTTGCAATCACAGAATTTTTGGTTCAAAGTTTGGAAATAGGAAAATGAGCATTCAAAGTCTTTCAATTTTAGATTGAATAAGTTCGGATTGATATCTGTCAAAGATTAACATTTCTGATGAATTGACCTTTGAATTATAAAATTTGGAGAAAATCTTTATATAAGCACGTTCAAGATTGAATAATTTTATACTCAGGGTTTGAAAATGCATATTTAAAATTTTATATTGGATAATTGCAAAGTGAAAGCTTTGAGAATTGAATAATTTTACTTTAAAATGCAATATATTTAGATTCAAATTTTCAGAATGATACAATTCCAAATAGAAAGTAATTTATATTTTATCATTTGTAGATATTAAAGATATCATCAAAATTGAACATCTTAAATGGACGGAAAAAAAACTAAAAATTGATGAAATGTTTAAAATTTAACAATTATTGATTCAAAGCTTGGAATCGGACAATTTAATATTGAAAGTAATTGAAATCCAATCATTTTTAGATAAGGATTTAAACTCTCCCAATTTCAAGTTGAATGAGTTTGAATTTAAAAAAGTCAAAATTGAACATTTTTACATTGACTTCAGAATTATAAAATGCATAATGATTTCAAATTCAGAACGTCAGAGATTATACAATTTCGGATTCAAAGTTTGAAAATTGTATATTTTCTTCATTTAAATGCTTATGAATTAAAAGCCTAATTCATTTTATGAATTAAAATTTAGAAACTAATTTTAAATAAAAATCATGTTCAATTGATAATATATGCAATTTTTCTGAATCTGTTCCAAATCTTCGAAACTGTAGAACGAAATCAAATTATTGATTGAAAAGTAATATCCGACAATTCAAGTTTTATAATTTTTTACTAAGATAGTTACTAGATTGTTTTGATCAGCTCTCCCAATTTCGAAGCCCCTTTCCAAACAAATCTGTGGGACGATAAAAATTGTGACTATCATAACGTACAAATTCCAAATGGAATTATTATGGTTGATATTACACGTTTTGATGAGCAAAATCTTGTTAAGTTTAAATCGAATAAACTTCCCGCCAAAATTCTTCCTAAAAGTCACCATTTTTAGGATTTTTAGAAAGACGACGGAACTCCATTATATAATATAGCGACTCTAATATATAATCTAGTTCCCATCCTTTTGCGCAATTTTGCATACTACAATTAAGTTTATCCTGTCATTACGTATTCATTTTGTTTACTGCTATAATTACAAGAATCAAGAATGACAAGTTTGCAAAAATGTCAAGAAGACTGGACCAATTGAAGTCAGTCTACAGGACTCAACTAGATTTGACTATTAGATTGTTATAAGAGGCAGAAAACAAATTTCTAATAATAAGCAACCATGAAAGACGGATGGAATATTAAGGAACTGGTAGAAATAGCCTGTAGAATAAAATCCCCTAAGGCGATTTACGACCATCGTAACTACAGGTCCCTAATAATACAGTTTTTTAATTTCTACTTTACAGGTAAAATTGCTTCAAATTGTACAGTGCAATCTATTGTGTTTTCGGCAATTTCCCTAGTTAATATTCCCAACAAAAACGGAAGTTACAAAAGAGTATTCGATGAAAAAGATTACTTGGAAAGAGGAAACTGCAGACCATTTAACAAATGGACAGACTTCAATTCCAATCCTCTTTTTTTTAGAGGCCTGTGATGAACACATCAATCGTTTCAAGATGGAAATTCAAGCAATTCTGGATTCATGGGACGTATCCAGAACCTGGATAGACGAAAACCCAGCAATATTAGCAAGACGCATTGCTTTTTTGGCCTTGACTCTCTGCAGGATTGTAGGAATGAAATCCAATGGAATGAAATCCAATTGGGCATTGATTTCAGAAGCAAAGAGTACAGACATATCTTTATCGATATTGTTGGATGGAAAGTAGAGCAACATTTCCAGTCTGCTAGTTAAGAGTCATTAATAAAAAGCAAAGAACAATTATATCATGAATTTTTACCTAAATAAGAAGGTTTTTTCCATTGTCGTTGAACAGTGGATGTCTGCTGAAAAATTAGATTGGGAAGAAGAAGAATGGAAAAAATTAAAGTCCTTCTCTACAAATCTTTGTTGGAAAGACATTGAATGACCATAATCAAATTATTGTTGTCAATTTGTAAAAACACAGGCAGCACTTACAGGAAAATTAGAGACATGGTAAATGTTGTGGGGTTCAACTTCACTTAATGTGTGGATTTGCGAGAAGTAAAAAAGTTTTATAAAATATACTATAAGAAGACAAATCACCAGACGTGTTATGTGGACTGAACTTGTAGATCAAGAGTATTTCGCAGAGAATACTGTAAAATTGTGTGGAAAAGACTAGGCTCTTCTGATAACGATTTTGGAATTAAATGGAAAATCAGTCGGGCAAGATACTTGGATTAAAGAAAGTCCGAAAATAATCACGAGAGCACAAGATGTGGCAAAAGTGACTCACCAAAGATGATTGAATGTAGATAAATTCAAAGTTTTGGATTTTTTTCAAGTAAAGTAAATACTTCTGATTCAAAATAATCGCTCTTTTATTTTTAGAAATTGAAGATAATGAAAAAAGGGAATATGAAACATTCGATTATTTAAAGGCTGCATTTGATGGAGGCATTGTCAAATCGAAAGCTAATTGGAACGATGAAATATTAGAAGTCGCATATAGGTATTTGATATTTTCAGATGATGCTAGAAGAGTTGGAACCACGAGTAATTAGCAGGAGAAATAAAAGACTTAAGATAAGATTACATTTTAGTGAATGTGTTGGAAATCGCCAATATCAATTTATTAGGCTTATCTCAAATGTATAATATTTATTTTTGCTAATGTTTATGTTCGACAAAGTAGGTAGTTTTAGGGAAGAATGTATAATTATAGATCACTGTTCGTAATCTGAAGATTTGATCTCAATTTTGTTGATTTTTGCAAACTCATGAAACTTTTACATTGATTCCAGAATAGAATAATTTTGTGAAGCGTTTATTAAATCTCGAGGAATTCAAATCCGGAGGGTAATTTGTATAAATGATGAATGCTCTCAAATTTCCTGGATTATTTCAAAAAAATCAATGAAGAGTAATTCAAAAAATATATCAAACTTCTAGAAAGTAATATTTGTAGTAAAAAAGTTTTTCATTCTATTTGTTTCGTGAATCACAATGCGCAAATTTTTGAAAATTATTTTGGCTTCCCGCTCAAATATAAAACATTGTCGCCATTTTTAAATCACCCGAAGTCAAAAGTTGAAAAAATCGCACAGAGGCCAAAATTATTATAAATAAACAACCTATATTATTTCCAAAAACTCTTTGTGCATCAAGAAGAATGAAGAATATGAATGACCAAGCACATTTCAAATAAATGATCGTTTTAACAAAGACTCATGTATGTAAGCGTTATAATTACATTTGATTGTATTTATTACAGTCTTATAGGTTAACTCAATTTTTTATCTAGCTGCTTTTCCTGAACAAATTGAAGTAATTTTATATCCATTGCATTAAGATTTTTTTAAATTCCAATGTATAACGAGGAAACATTTACAAGTCAAATATTAAATAAGTAAAAATCAGGTGCTAAGAAAGAAGAACAAAATTGCTTAAAAATATAGTAATTATTAATATTACTTATATTTACAGTCTTCAACAAAATGTGTTAAAGAGTGATTTTCTACCCAGCTGTTAACTGAATATGGAAAGCAAGAAGGACAAGGAGCTATTAATCAAATCTTTAAGTTAGTTAAAAATCAAGAGGATTACCAACGCCTGAAAACGCCAATAAAAAGTTAATGTCGTTGATCGACATTTAAAAAAGGCGGATCAAACAAAAAATGTTTATAATTGGCGCCAAAGAACATATCCGTCAAAAATTTGCAACAGCAATCACAATGGATAAAATTGATTTTGCTATCGGCGATGACGACAAATGTTTTGACGAGTTACTTGAGGAAGCAAAAGACAAAATTAAAAACTGTCCAGAGCCGGTATACATTCAAAGCGTTGACATGATGTCGTTCAGGAAATTCGGTTGGAGTGACCAGAAGGTCGAAGAAATTGTCGCTACACTAAAATTTCCTAAGAAAGTTTTCGATTCAAGGAATTTCAAGTCGATAGTCTCACACTTTTTCCTCTTCTACTTCACAGGAGAAATTGGTGAAAATTGGACCGTAGAATCAACTGTTTTTTCAGCGATATCTTTGCTCAACGTACCTGACGAAGATGGTGGCTACGAAAGAATCTTCGACGAGGAATACATGGAGTCCGAAGAAATCAAACCGTTTTACGACTGGGTTGGAAGAACCAATTGTGCTTCCTTGGATGACATTTATATCTTCGCAGACCTCAATCTTTTCATGTGTGAAATACAAGATATTTTGTTACTCTGGAATGAAAAATCCAATTGGATAACTGAGAACCAAGCAAAGTTGATCAGACTTTCTGCTTTTTTGGCCTTGACACTTTGCAGGATTTCAGCAAGAAATTACATTCTTTTGATGGGCGCTTTCAAAAACAAAGAATACCGGCAAAATTTGTCCGATTACGTGGGTTGGAATATGCAAAAAGCTTACTGGTCACCTAGTGCAGATTGTATTCGAAAATGCTATGAGTTAAAGGAAGCTCTTAATCCAATTTTTGCAATTGCAGTTAGAGAATGGATTCTGGCTCTGAAAAAAACTACTCCAAACGTATTGAAACAGGCTCTTCTGTATGAATCACTATTGCACGGAACTGAAGGGTTTGGAATTGAAGTAATAAAAATGCTGGAAACAGTTTTGAGATACACTCAGAGAACGTTCCAGGAACTGATGGAGGTGATATGCATAATGGAACCCAATATCACCGTATTTTCCGATTGGCAGGTTCTGATTCATGTTAACAAGAAATTTTTAAGCAAAGATAGTCCGCAGTATAGTTTCCAGTGGGCGAGACTTATCGATAATGCATATCTGCAAGAGTGCACACTGGATGAATGCAGCTTTGTTGCTGCAACTTTTGCAGCTATTATGGAATTTAAAGTTGGCCCAATAACGTGGCAAGCTACCTGGGCGAAAGTTCGTCCACAATTAAGCAGAAGAGGCTTTATTCTGGGCCGGATGATTCACGAAGTTCTAATGGATACAGGTAAATTATCAACCTTTTGCTCATTAATAATTATTAATAAGTAAAGGTTATATAATTCGTTTAAGGAAATAGTATGAAAATATGTTCAATGAATAGAAATGTTATGAAATTGAAGTGTAAAAATAAATCTCATTATTAAAACGACAGCTTTCAATCTTCATACTGGGGTTCAGCGGACTCTACGTATTTTAATGATTACTCATGGGATTTCCGAAATTGAACTAATAATTGTTTTTGCAGATCCTGATAAGTCGGTGGAAAATGAACAAAATCTCCAGATTGAGGAAAGTAGGCCTATAATAAAAAGGATAAAGAGAACAGATCAGAGAATTCTCAATAATAATATCGAGTGTAATAGATAAGAACTACAAAAGATAATAAATCTAATATTATATTTGAAACAGATAACATCATCCTCAAATGTAAAGTAGTATTGTTTGAACTGTTATTTATAAAAATAATGTTTGATTTGAATACTTTATTCTGACTAGAAAGATGGATCCGCATATTTCACATTTGATGAATATATTATCTGTTAAATAGCTGTTGACATAAAGTTATTGATAAATTTTTCGAAACTCTGTGTTGATTTTGATAGCTTTACAAGATTTGAGAGAATCTTACATGTTTTGTAATTATCTGGTAATACTTTTTCGAAGCTTAAGCAGTGTAAGAATGTACTTTAAACTTATTTGAATAAGTATTGTGCATCCGACTGATGTACTAACGATATGCGTCGTTTCTGTGTTATTATTTAATAATATAATAATTCTCTTAATTGTTTGGAAGTCGAAGCAGTTATCCTTAAGTCGTTCGTTTCGTGTCCAAATTCAACGTTGTTACTGATGTCTTCAATGAAAACTGATTGTTCTTTCGAAGCATAAAGGGAGTGCAAATACATGTCAAATTATTTTTTTAAATCCGTACTAATGTGGAATAATGAGATTCGTTATTTGTGTCATTATATAATAATAAAATAAGGAAATTTTCTATCGCTTCAATGTCTGAACAAGAATTGAACTGTTGAATTGTTATGATGTTAATGTTTTTTGTCTACTTGGTCTTATCAATATTTGAATAATGAAATTATTCAAATATTTTATTTCAAAGTTGTGAAAAAATGACTCTCTAGCTCCGCTGGGATTCGAAAGCAGGTCCTACAGATTTCCGGTCTGATGCTCTAACCCACTAAGCTACGGAGAGTCCAACTTATTAACTTTAAATTATTTCATTTATTTCACAACTTTGAAATCAAAATATTTAAATAATTTCATTATTTAAATATTGATAATACCAAGTAGACAAAATACATTTACATCATAACATAAATATACATGCCTAGTCAAAAAACTGTAACATCAAATTTGAAAAAAAAAAACTTTTAAATTATTCTTTGGTTTTACCCAAAAATATTGTTTTTGATTTTTTGAATGAAGCTATTTTGTATTTTCATATGGTTCACTTTTGGAGATGAGTATAAGGTTTCTAATTGAGATAATTCAAAGCTATTTATCGGATTAATTTTTTCTCATTTTTATTCAAATCGTAAAAATTTCATTTTAATATCTTTCTTGAATTTTTAAGTTGAGCCTAATTGTCTATGCCGTATTGGAGTTTTGAATTTCTTACTGGAGAATAGCTTACTGGAAATTAGCTGGAAGTAATAAACGAAACTAAGTTCTGTTTAGGCTGGCGATCTAGCCGTACTTCGTTTAATCATGGTATTCATGATTTATCTGGTATTTATCCATATTTATCTTACGTCTTTATCACTGGTCCTTACTAGGGACCCTGAAGTAAAGGTCGCACCAAAGGCGATGTGGTGGGAGAAGATGGAACGAAGTTAGAGCTTAGAGCCAGTCAGCTGTCTGATTGGCGCGTCCCTTGCTACAGGGTTCCTACTTCCTAGTCCTTGTGTCCTTGACTGAGATTTCTCACGAAAATGAAATTTAATTTTGGTTGTACAAGTTTTCGAAATTGAAAAACAAGTGAACATTCAATATCCTTCAAAAATGGAATTCTGCAAACAAGAAAAAACAATGGAGGAATTGCTTGAGGTGGCAAAACTCCGAATTAAACTTTGTCCCAAGCCAGTTCTCAAGGACATCACATTCAATGGCTACCCGAATAAAGTTGGTTGGAGTGATGAAAAACTCAGGGAAATCGCTAAAGATATCAAATTCTCCCCAGAAATATTCGATTCCACCAGTTACAAGCCGATAATAAATCAATTTTTCAACTTTTACTTTGCTGGAAACATAAAAAAACCTGCTATTATACAATCGACAATTTATTGCGCAGCAGCTATTTTTAACGTGCGAATGGAAAATGGAGGCTACAGGAAAATCTTCGACGAAGAATACATGGACAAACCAGGTACAAAAGGGAAATATATTTTTACGTGGAAACCAAATCCTGATTGCGTCCCATTGCACAAACTTGACATTGGCAAGTGTCGTTTTAAAAGGGTAATTGAAACAACTCTCCGGAACTGGGATGAAGATAAAATTTATGTCTACGATAATCAAATCAACCTGGTGAAACTCACATCCTTTTTGGCACTCGCTCTGTGTAGAGTTGTTGGAAAGACTGAATCTCAGTTGATGAGTGCTTTGAGAAGCAAAACATTTCGATTAGCTATGTCTGATTGTATAGAATGGGAACTGGACCAGCCTTTCTCATCACCTTACGAGGAATGCATTAAAAAATGCAAGCGTCATCTCAGCCATGGCAATTTGAACTTCTTTTTCGCAGTTACAGTCAATCGTTGGCTTATGGCTGAGAGAGCGGGTTCAGAAGAGGAGGAAATAAAGTTCATATTGCACGAGTCTTTACTAGAGAGCATTGAGTGTCATGGAATGGGCGTAATTAAATTGCTGCTATCAGTTATGAAGTATACTGGGAGAACTTTTGAAGAGCTGATGTCAGTCATTTGCGTTGTGGCAACAGACTGCCTTTCTTATCCTGATTGGCAACTCATGGTGAATTTCTACAGGGAGTATTTGGCTGATAAAAACCCACCACACAGTCTTCCGTGGGTAAGGCTGGTTGATAATGATTACTTTCGAAATTGTTCATCGAAAGATAGCCCATATGTCGCTGCCACTCTCACAGCAATTATTGAGAAACGAGAAGGTCCAGGGATTTGGAAAGCCCAGTGGATCAGGAGAATTAGAGCGAGTCCATACTTCCTGCTGGTGGGACAAAAGCTGGGGTACATTGTTAGAGAAATCTTGATGCCAACAGGTAAATTATTAAATTTTTCATATTCTTTTATTTTCAGAGTAATGCTGAATGCTTCGAACTTGAATTTGACCATTTCAAATTAATCGTTTTTCCTTTTTTTTTGCTTTGTTTTGTAAGTTTTGAAGAAGTGATAATTCTGAAATGTCGTTTCAAACTGTTTTTTTAGAGGAGGAAGAAGAGGATCCAGAAAAAGAGAGTGAGGCTACAAAGAAGAAAAACCATAAAAGCCAGGATTCGGAAAAGCTGAATAAAGATGTGGACAGCGAGAGCCAGGCGGTTGAGCCCAAACCCCAGGATATAGAAAAAGAGGATGCGGCCCGAAAAACTGATGACCTAGAAACTCAGTATCAGGGATTGGTTACGAAAACCTTAGATTTGGAAAAACAACAGGATTCAGAAAAAGAATACCTAGAATTGCTCAAGAAAACCAAAATCGTAGTAGAATATCACGCAAGTTCGTCTTCCTAAAGTGAAACATCACTATAAAATGAACAGAGAATTTCAAATTTATCGCGCTGAATGATCAATAGAAAATTTCGCGTTTTCTAATGTAAAATATTTCCTATTTTACTTTCGTTGATTTCAGCAGCTATATATTTTGTTGAAGATCATTTTGAAAAGATATATCTCTTTTTTTCGACTGAATTAAAATATTCTGATATTTTTTATATGTGATAACAGTATTTATTAATGACAAATACGTCAGGGGGAAAGACGTGTGATATTTGAAAATCGTATAACATTATTTTTGATAACTTATGAAGTTTAAGAGAAGCTGATTTAGGATTTACTTCTGTCTACTCCCTAAAAATTGAATTTATTCAAGTGAGATTTATCTACAATAATTTCAAATCGTTGTTCCTCAGTAATTGGTATGTTCACGGTTATTATTTTTTGTTTAAATCAGTATATATGCATTGGAAAAATGAATTTGTAGTAATTCAAAACGATAAACGAAATTATGAAATGACCTAATATGTCTTTGAATATAATATAAACATCATTTTGTAGTCTTCTATCTTCATTCTATAAAAAATTCTAACACTAAGTTACTTGTTTCGCAAACATTGTTAGTCGAACAGACAATCAAACGTATAATTTTTGTTGCAATAAACAGCAATGAAAACAAGGGTTTTTTCGCCGCGTCGAAATTCAGTTGAGTCCTTTTCCACCTTATTCTTTTTATTCTACTCTTTTAGTTTTATGAATGATTTTCAATTCAAATATTCAGTTCATTTTCGTGAAATATTCGAATATTTGATTCATTTTATAAAAATGATTTCAATCTTCAGGAGCAGAGAATTGTAATGTTTTAACTCATAGAATAACAACGTCGATGGAATCTTTTTAAGTTGAAGGAAAACAGGAAATGACTAGGAAAATTTCATAGTGAGCAAAAAGGTAAATTAAATTTTGGATTTTATACAGATTTGCTACAAAAAATTTGATTGAAACTGTATTCTAACTTGAAACCCCACGATTGATATAAAACAAAAGTGTTTTATATTAGAGGCTTGCAGTTTTTTATCATTCACAATCGTACTCTGAAGAAATAGTTTGTCTTTTTATGGATATATTATTGAGAAGAAATAACATATCCAATTAGTTTGAAGTAATCCATGAAAAAGGAGGGTACGTTGGAGTACCTCAAAGAAAACGTGAATTCAAAAGGAAAATATAACCGTGAATATTAGAAAAATGTGATTTAGCCTGCTTGATATCTTGGTTGTAGTAATCAAAAGTAGATTTTGCATTGAAAATTACGAAAAACAGGTTGATATTAGTTTTTCTGAAGATTGATGTAAAATGTGAGTTTTCCATGAATTGAATTCAGTTGATCTGAAATTAACCAAAAGCTACTGAAAAAATCGTATCAATAAACTTGAAATAAACCTTTTTCGAGGAGTCGTTCGAATTTGAAGTTTTTAGCAATAACATATGCTAGAATTCAGACGGCAGAACTACTTTCGTAAGCCTATTATAGTTTTTTGTAAATACTAGTGCGCCAACTTAGTCTGCTTTCCCCTATTTCTTTATTCAAGCAGATAAATATTGATTATATCTACTTATACTAGAATCTCTCTAATCCAATAGCAAAATTCTAAAGCAATCAAAGCAGCAGGCTGAAAGAGAAAAGTCGTGGACCACTTCTAGAAAAAAATTTCCTGAATTTATGGCATGGACAACCAGTTTCATAATGGCTTCAGCAATTCAGTTGGAAGAACAAAGGCTCTACTGCATGGGGTTGGCACCAGGGAGCAGGGTCTCTCTGCATTAATTGGTTGCATTTCCTAATCTGTAAGTAATGTGATAGTGCAAATTGAATCATGCATTAATTTGGAATTTATGATTTATTGAAATTTATAGAATTTCTTGATAATTTATTAGCCTAATCAGTGTGGCGACTTGACCAGGATTTAATTGAAAACCGGGAATTTACTTGACTTCCTTTTCATGAATCGAAACGAGATCTTATCATTTGACTTAAAGAATGTAGCGTTCCTTTAATCTGATTCTCAAAGTACTTGAATATATCTTCATGTCATGAGAGGAAGTTTTTTTTCCATTATAAGAAAAACGTTTTGCAAATTCGTTGCTCTGTGAGGTTTTTCTAGCTGACTCAAAATTGATGATCGAATTGATGACATCCCAAACCTACAGAGAGAATTGTTATCTTCATTTTTTCAAAAAATTGCATTTATCACCCTTTATTTGCTTTTACTCATTTATCTAGCTTGGGACAGGGAATTTGAAAAAATAACTAAAGTTCTTATTTAAGGGCAGGGAGTTTTAGTGAGGAAGCATAATTTCACTTAGAACAGAGATTTTTTTACGAAGAACGGGAACCATTTTAGAAGAGAGAAATTTTGAAAACTCATTCCTCTAAGTCAAAATTCGTCACAATTTTAAAGTCCTCTCTTCACAATTTTAAATAAAGAAAGTACTCCAAGCAGTCTTAGGAGTAGAAGTAGTAGGTATTTCGAACAAGAAATATTTCTGAATTATGATAGGAAGCTTGTTTACATTGTTCATTGCAAATTCATCATTTTTTAGTTCAAAATCAACTGCTTGTTTAAAATTGAAACTTGGTTGTTTTCATCGAATTTTTTCGTTAAAGTTGCAATATTTCCATTCAAAATTCACGTCTGATTGGGATTTTAACTACTTTGTTTAAATGATAAATTAAGTTGTTTCGGGTTTCGATCGTGTACAAAACTGCATATTTGTCGACGATAATTATGTTGTTCGATCACAATGGATCATCTTGGAAGCATTAAATCTATTACTTTGTTAAAAATCAATTCAAATTTTTTTGGCGAAAAATTGAAGAATTTAGTTGGATATTGATTTTTGAATTTGAAAATTAAACTATTTCTTTAAGAATTTATGTACTTCGTGGAAAATTTGACTTTTTTGTTGAAAAAAATCATCTTTTTGCTTAAAATACATCTATTCATTTGAAGATTCATCATTATACCTGAAAAGTCATCAGTTTGGTTGAAAATCAATTACTTCAACTGAAAATTCAACTGTCTGATTTTTTGGGAAAATTGATCTTTTCTAGTTCAGAATACGCCATTTCGGTGAAAACTTGTCTTTTTGAATAGAAAATTTAAATATATCGTTGAAATTTCACATATTTTTTTGAAAAATCGATTTTTGTAGTAAATTATCTTTTTCTTCGGAATTTAATATTCTCCTTCAAAAATTCTTCTTTACGGTTAACAATTGAAGTTATACAGTCGAACATTTTTCATTTTAGTCGAACATTTATCTAGTTAAAAACTCTTATGTTTGGTTTAAAATTAATATTTCAAGCCAAAAATGTGACTTTTCTATTTTTGTTCAAGAATTTTTATTTTTATGGTTCAAATTTCAACCTTTCTGTTGAAAATTGTATTTTTCAGTTAAAAATGAATTTTTCTGTCAAAAAATGAACTATTGTAGTTAAATGTTCATCATTTCCGTTAAAAATTCGTCTTTCTTGTTTAAAACTCAACTATTTCGGTTAAAAATTTTCAATTTTATTTGATTCTTCATCATTTTGTATAAAGTGTAATGATTTGTTCGAAAGTTAGTTTTTCTTGTTTCCTGAAAGTTAGTTTTTTGGTTATGAGTAATTTTGTTTAACTGAAAATTTAACTTGTCCAATTGAAAATTCCGTAGTTTCTGTTAAATATCTATTTGTTTAGCTAAAATCCATTTTTTTTTCAATTTGAAATTTGAATAATCAAATTTTCGTTGACAATTCATCTTTTCAAGTGAAATTTGATCTATCTGTTTTAAAACTTAACTCCATCAGTTAAAGATTCTTTCTTCTGGTATAAAACACTTATGCTTGGTTGAAAATTGGTATCTTAAACTAATAATGTTATTGTTCCATTTTTGGTTGCAAATAATTATTTTTTGACTTTGAAATTCGACTATTTTGTTAAAACATTATATTTTTTCTTAGAAAACGATTCTTTCTATTTGAAAATTAATCTTCTTGTTTTAATATCCACCTTCATGGTTGGAAATTAAAGTGATCCAGTTAGATATTTATCTTTTTAGTTGAAAATTCATATTCTTGTTTTGAAATTTAACTGTTCTGGTTGAAGATTCATAATATTATTTGAAAATACATCACATTGGTTGAAAAATGAACTATTCTGTTGGGAATCTGTTGTTTTTTTCTGTTATCGTAAATTGATTTTTTGAATTTAAAGTTTAACTGTTCCAATTTTTGTAGAAAAAAGTATATTTTTTTTGTTGAAAATTAGAGTATTCTTTTCAAAATTGATGTTTTTTGCAATGTTTGATCTGTTGTGTAAAGGATGTTTAGAATGAAGGTCATGGATAAAAATAAATGTTAGCGTTTTGCGACCAATATAAATATAATACTTCTAGTTAACCGGGAAAATTGAAAAACTTGACCGTGAAGAACCGGGAAATGACCGGGAATTTGAAATCGTCCGCCAAATCGCCACCCTGCTCATCCGCATTCATTATGGTTGAACAGGAATTTAAACAAATGTTAAGAAGAAAAACATTTTAACTTACCACTTCAGTATTAATACTTCCTTTTGATGTGGCATGAAATTATGCGAAGGACCGCGACAAAATGCATGAAAAAGGATTTTTTGTGACAGTTCGGTTAGGTTCGGTATTCTAATGCTTCAGGCGATGCTTATCAAAGTCTGTTATTAGACAGTTTTATAGAAAGGCTTTTTCTATACGTTTTTTGTGGGTCCCTTAAATATTTCGATTTGAAATTCTTCTGAGTTTGAAATGTTCATTTTCCAAAATTTTCAAGCATCAAAATAATTATTTTGTATACAATACGTAATTTTAAAGTCTTCTACTTTTACAAAGGACCGCGCACGCAGTGCATATATGTAAAAGGCCTTTTGGTCAAAGTTCGGTTAAAATTATGACTTTTCTGTATTAGAGTTAAAAATTAAATTCAACCCTAGAGGATATAAAAATATAATACCAAGAGATCATTGAATGTATTTTTGACGGGTATGCATTTTAAACGGGAGTGGCTTTCAAACGGGTACGGCGGGTAAATAGCAACGCTGCATTACACGACAAAAAAATTATGGGACATATTTTGAAGTTACATTTGAAAACCTTAACTGTAAAATACTCAAGCCTCTTCTTGTATATTATCTTTTTAGACTCCATATAAATAAAGTCTGTGAATCTTAGATGGTTAAAAAATGTCTTTAATTCTCGAAACAATTGATCAATGAAGTAAAAATAACGTGGAAAATGGTTGGGGCCTAAAATTAAAATTTTCAAATTTCCTTACACTGTGTTGACTAGTTCCGAACTGATGGCGCTGTTATTTCTGTTTACTTACGGGGTATTTTGGAAAGAAGAGGGGGGGGGGGGTCTTACAAGTCGTTTTCCCCGTTGTTAGTTTGGTAAATTCTTCCATTTCGTGTTCAGCTTCCTTTAGGGTGTAAGGCTAGCTCAAAAGTGATTTCATAATATATCTTGTGTATGAAGCAAGAAGAAGAAGAAAAAAAGACGCATCAGTTGGCTTATAGTAAGTTCGTTTTTGATTAGAAAATTTGTTAATCTATTATAAAGATAATACCTGTAATAATATATATGATTATAAATAATTTTTGGTTACAGGGACCTTCGTAACGTAGTATGGATAATTCGAATGACATACGGGACTTATTGTGCGCTATTTCCTATGGAGATGCTAAGTTTCTCGAAAAGAAATTGAGGGAAGGTCTCAAACCTCACACCCTTATCCGTAATAGTCACCTTGCTCAGGATCAAACTCTATTAGAATTTATTCTTTGTCTTCAGTGGACAGGTAAGAAAAAAAAATAGTTTTTCATTTTTATCAATACGCAAATGAATT
>WSXT02228939.1:0-16390 GCA_011762715.2 Neuroterus valhalla | reverse complement strand
AAAATTAAATTATCACTCCTTTTTTGATAATTATATATGTATAATTCAATATTCTACAATATATTTTGATTGCCAGTACAATGTGCAATACACTAATGCGCAAGCGTCGTGTAGTAGGTCGCAACCATGGACATTCGCAACCGAACTAGGAGGTTCATGTAACCAAACTGTTACAACCAAACATGTTGAGTCGTCCAAACCGTACCCATTCGGTTGCGAAAAACCTTCGTTAGGTTCATGTAACCGAAATTGTGCCAACCGAACTCAGTTCAGTTAGAGCAACCAAACCATTTCTTTGCGTGTATCTAAAATCCTAATATTGTTATGAATGTTCCTGGTAGATGAGCAAAGGTCTTGTCAATCAATATGATCATATTTTTGAAATCGATGCAAAGTGGTGTAGTGGGGGTGTTCATTATATGTTACAACTTGTTCGTTAAAATTGAATGGAAACTGTGCTTCCTCATGGAAGATTGTTTCGTTACAAACAAATAATCCTCTGACAAATAAAAAGTAAAGAAGATTTGATATTGTGAAGATGAAAAGCTCCTGCAATATATTTATTGAAAATAAAACCGTATATTTCTCTTCACACTGAGAAAAAAAGTAATGTCCCTGCAACAAAATAATTTTTTTGAGCAGTTTTGGTTGTTCCCACCAAAATATGTCTTCCGCATGCACTCTCTTTTCACTCATGACGAAAAGAATTCGTAAGGAATGGGGTATTGAGACTCTTACATTTCGATTGCTCCTTCACAATCTTCTGAATACTAAAGATAAACTTGTATCGCTGATGCTGTAGAATCACGCGTGACCTTCCTGAATATGATGATTTTACTTGCAATTTTTTTGTAAATCTATATTCTATGATAACTTCAAGTGACCATTTAAAACAAGAATCAGTCCGGAGTACCGGAAAATTGCTTGTTTTCAGATTGAATAGAATGTCATTTTTTAGAGCCTAAATTTCGGAAGAACCTTGGAAAAGTGAGTTGGTGTGAGTGAAATGCTCTCCCCTACTTCATTTGAGTAATAATGATTAGAGTTTCGAGTATTTACTCAAAAACTTCAGTATAAACAGCAGAAATAGCTTAATTTTTAAGCTGGTTTTTAGGTTAGGTGATGAACTGAAATAAATTCAACCTCAAGTGTAATTACACGTGGATGCTTTTCCAAGTTTAAAACAGCCCTTGGAAATAAAAAAATACATAAGAACAATAATTCCTCGCTTCTCTCCGACTGCTTCTTATTTTCAATGATCAATCAAAGGTATTCAAATAGAAATTAAAAATAACATGATGGAATTCGATAAGGCCAAGATTCTACTTTAAAACCTTTGTAACTGATATCCTTCAAAGTCAAGATCGGCTCAAATAAATTCGTCATCAAGTTTTATGATTAAAATCAAAGAAAAAATTGTTCGAATCCTACATCCCCAAGTATTTCTTGTTTCTTCCTATTATTTGATTATTATTTGTTTCAAAATAAGAATGTACTTGTACCTTAATCGTAACATTAATAGGAAAATAGTGAAAATGATAAATTAGTAGATTTCAGACGAATGAAAATTTCAATTTTCAGCTGAAGGAAATCAATAAGAAGCACTAAATGCACTTGCACCCGAAAGTAACTATGTAGAAAAGCTCCTGGAGAATGAGTTGTTGGGAATTCAAATGAAATTTGAACGCAAGTTGAAAGATTATTTAAACGTAAAAGAAACAATTTAACAAAACAATTGTTCGAGAGATGGGCGATTGCCCGGAAACAATGAATAACTTATTTTTCAAGGGATTCATTGAATAACCAAAAGACTTCAGATATTTTAAACTAAAGCAATTTACTAATAATTCAAAATTGAAGGCTATAAAGAAAGAATATAAGTTATTGAAAGTGAAATGGCCTGGGGCTCGCGACTTTCGGATCTCGCGCTTCGCGCTCGATGGTAATCTCAGCTCGCGCTCCGCGCTCGGTTATAAATAAACCTCGCGCTGCGCGCTCGGCCTTTGAACCTCCCTACAGTTGTATGAGAAGCTTGTGAAACTAAGAAGCGAAATGTCGGATACTTTGATTTAATGAGTGTGCATTCTCTTTTGTTGAAGCTTCTTCGGCTTTAACGAATACATTCTCATCGCGTGTCTCGTGCTGCGCACTCAATCAAAGCTTGTCCACAACGATAGAGAAGTTTTGTTGCCTAATTTTTTTCACATGATGTGTAATTCTCCCGGAAATTCGATTTTCAATTTTATTTTTTGAGATCGACACAAAAACTACACGTCCAATGGTTACCTCTCCTAATTGAAATGAAAACTACATATCCTGTTAAAGAAGTTGATAGCACATTTAAAGATATTTTCCTGCTAAAGAACTTGCGTCCATTCGTTTTTCCCTGAGCTTGTGTCAAATATTCAAAAAATCATTTTTTCAATTTTTTATATTCTTTTCTATAAATAATGAAAAACTGCTTGCTGTACCTTACATAGTTTGCGTAAAAGTTCTCATTTTCGTTTATATTTTCGAATTTTGAAAATTTCACAACTCTGACGATTTTGTTTTTATCAAAAAAATGATGAGGATAATTTGTTTCACTTTTTACGTAATACAAGAAACCGTACTTACAATTTTTGAGTCTTAGGAAGAAAAATCCAAGAAATCATTCAAACTGCTCCCCCGTTTAGATTCTTGATCCAAAATAGCTGGTTAACGAACTCGACTTGTATTTTTGGTCCCTCAAAATAGGTGCCAAAGCACGATCGGATATGGTCATCCTTTCGAAAGTTATTGAGTTTACAGGTTATTTTTCATTATTTTTTGTGCGATCAAAAATGCGATTTTCGATCTTTGGAAACAATTCAAATAGTCGTATTCATAATCTCGTAGGGCTTCCAAGGAGAAACATTCTTGCTCCCTGACTTTCTCTTCAATCTTGCGTTATTTTGCTGAAAATTCTCATTTTTTTTTTCATAATATTGAATTTTGAAAATGCCGTGACTCTGACAATTTTGATTTTATCAAAAAAAAAAAAAAATCAAATGGATAAATTGTTTCACTTTTTACCTACTACAAGAAACCGTACTTTTAATTTTTGAGTATTGGAAAAAAAACTAAAAAAATTATCAAAATGCTCCCTCTCTTTCATTTTTGATCCGAAACAGCTGGTTATGAACTTGACTTGTATTTTTGGCCCCTCAAAATAGGTGCCAAAGCACGATCGAATGTGATAATTCTTTCGGAACTTATCAAGTTCACAGATTATTTTCCATTATTTTTTGTGCGATCCGAATTGGAATTTTCGATTATTTGAGAAAACTCAAAAAGTTGTATCCATGATCTTATAGAGCTCCCAAGCAGAATCATTTTTGTTCTCTGACTTTCTTTTCAATCTTGTGTCATTTGGCTAAGAATTCTCATTTTCTTTTAGATTTTTGAATTTTTGAAATACCATTACTCTGACAATTTTGTTTTTATCGAAAAAAATGATGATGATAAGTTGTTTCAATTTCTACGTGCTACCAGAAGTTCTACTCACAACTTTTGAGTCTTAGAAAAAAGTCCAAAAAAATGCTAAAAATGTTTCCCCTCTTTCATTTTTCATCCAAAATAGCTGGTTAACGAACTTGACCTGTCTTTTTGGTCCTTAAAAATGTATGCCAAAGGGCAATCCGATCCGATCATTCTTTCGGAAGTTAGCGAGTACAGAGATTACAGACTACAGACAGACAGACACCAACGTAAAAACTACTTTTTCGGAAGCAAGATGTCTCAAAACGTGGAGATTTCATCAAAGCCGCGAAAGTCAATTTTCACATAAAACCAATACCTTCTCATTCAGAATGAGAATGCAAAAAGAAGATTGAGTATTTTTGTTCTCAATGTGAATCTTCATTATCCGATGTGTCAGAATAAATAATTGTGTTCTTAAAAAGAAATTTTGCGCACTGAGTATGGATTTTAATAATTATATGATGGACCCTCATACGATTATTTATTACTGTGATTCCTTAATCTAGGACGAAAACTCGTCTACTTTGATGTGTAGATTAGGTGGATTATTTTCTGTGCCAAAGAAAAACTAGAAGCGCACAGAATGTATTGGAACCTAATAGTGGATAATTAGAGGAATTTCCCGCAAACCTAGCACGTATTATCAAATCGATGCATTTTTTCTTGCAGGTTTTTATTCAAACAGGGGATAAATGATACTCTATTTATACAATACATTTTCCCCTAGAAAAGTCTAATGTTCCTTCAACAAAACTATTCTGTTAAATTTACAAAAGTTTGTTTCGATCAACAAAACGATTCTGTATATCCTTCAAAATATTTGTCTCACCTTTTAAATCATTGAGTAAGGCTTACAAATATTTAGTTGATTCAATCAAATATGATTGTTGCATCTACGAATAAATTTTGTTGTGCCTACCAAACTTTTTCGTTGGTTTAACCGAACGCACTAACAAGATAATTTGGTTGACTTAACAAAACGGTTTTGTTGCTTCTATAGCAACCAAAAATTGTGGTTGAGACAACCAAATTTTTGTTTGGTCAACCAAACATTTTTCTCAGTTCATTAGTATCTTTATCCTATTCCAGAATTTAGGAATGGATTTCACATTACAGTTAGGTACTGATGGGCAAATTTTGAAAAGAATAATTGAGCTAGAGGGCTTACAGAAGTTTCTCCAAAATTCAAGAAATGTCTAAAAGGATTACACAGCTCTACAAAAAAATTCTTTTTTTGTGTTGCCCTGGATATCTTTGCAAATTTGTATGTTCTCAAGTGCCCAAATAACGAATATACTCAGGAAAGTACTGGATGTGCTCTTTTTTTTATGATTTTTACATATCTTATATTTTTAACAATTATCGGCTTGTTAGTAATAAAATTCATGTTCCCAGTCATGATTAGCTTTCCACCATAATTCCAACATTACATATTAGGTTAGGGAGGATGAAGCAATATATAGAAACGTTGGACAGGGAAGGAGATTGTTCGAATTACATTTGTAGGCAATTTCCGAAGCTCAGTATGGAAAAGTTGAAAGGTGGAATATTTGATGGTCCTCAATTACGGCAATTAATGAAAGACACAGATTTTGTTAAAGTTATGACTGTTCCGGAACGTGAAGCTTGGAAAAGTTTTGTGTTGGTTGTTGGAAATTTCCTAGGTAACCACAAAGCACCAAATTATGAAGGAATTATACAATATATGCTGACAAACTTTCAGACTCTAGGAGCAAATTATGAGAATCAAGTTTCACCATCCCCACAATCATCTTGATGATTTTTCGGATAATGTAAGAAATTATAGTGAGGAACAGGGAGAGCGCATCCACCAGGATCTAAAAGTGACGGAGGAAAGGTATCAGGGTTGATGGAATTGTCACATGATAGCAGATTACTGCTGGTCTTTAAAAAGAGATTGTCCCCTGAAAAATTATGAAAGAAAAGCTCATGAAAGGTGTTTTATGGGAATATAACATATGTTTTCGACATTTTCCTCTCTATTTACTTCGATGTTTCATAATTTTGCAAAACAAAACTGACATTATTAATAAATCTGTAATTTTGTTTCTTGTTTTCCAATTTTTGTAATGTAAAATGAGAATGAAGATTGAAAAGAAAACGAGAGCAAATCTCGCAAAATCAATCTTATATCTAGGGCAACAAAATCACTGTAGACCAGTGTTATTATTGACTGGCTGCAGACTTCGTTATCTAGATATTAGATCTTAAAGCCTTGCATTCGGTTTGAAATATACCTAATAACTGCAGAAAACAAATTTCACCCTTTTGAGGGGCCGAAATTTCGTCAATATTCAGAAATTTAGGTCTTAATCTGGAAGGAAGATAATTTAACTACCATTAAGAAATGATGTAAATAAGGTGAGGTGAGATAGATTAGGTGTGTACATGTGTAAAAATCATGTGCAAATATATGTTCTTAGAGGTGACGGAGCCCTTTCGGGAATTTCACAATATTGCCTTCCTTAGCCGACTATAAATTTTATTATGTTACGAAATCAGGTTTTTATGTTATAATTTGTTCCACGTTTCATGTTTTCGTAACTGTCTATGATGATAACTGTGTAGTACTGGGATTGTGTTTGTGATAAATTTTTCCGTTACGTGAGACGCACATATGCTCTATGATAATATATACCATGTTTAATTTAATTACCTAATATGAATGTAAAACATCAGTAACTCTCTGAATAACAAGCTCATGTATGATCTAGATGTTACAAAGATGGATTGAGACAATTGTGTAATCTCTGGCTATTTATTATCATCCGAAATTAATTAATCCATGAGAAATACTCTTTTCCATTATAGAAAATAATAATCATAAACGAGGTACAGTTTGTATACCAATTATTCGCTTATCACTACTTTGCATCAGCTACACATGGATAATATTTCTCGTCATCAGCGAGATGATTACGAGTATAAATACAAGAGAAATGTAATAATATCTTATCAGTTAAAGGAGAAGAAATTATTCAATTATCAGCTCTCGTTCCCCACAAAAATGAAGATTTTAATTTATACTCTTCTCTTCACGTTTATGATATTTATGAATTCTGTTGGTGAGTATAATATAAAGTGATATCAAATTAATATTAAATAATGCTGTACCTTGGATCTAGTCATTGAGCATATTCAAAAAAGGAAAGTCGGTTTATGAGAAAGAAGATGTGAGTAGATATAGAACTGAACGGTTCTAATCACTTTTCGAGAGTATTATTATCAATAGAGTATTCGTTTTCATAAAAGACTAACAATTATAATGTCCTTTTTTTCAATAAAATAAAAAAAATTCCTCAAAAATATAAGGAAAATACTGAATATTTTCATAATATCGACGCCTCCTAGCAATGAAGTACTATTTCAGCGGACAGAGCAATAAAGTCCTATCTCGATGACAATTCAAAACGATACTATCTTCGCGGACAATTCAAGAAAGTACTATCTCGGCGGCCAGAGTAAGAACGTACTATCTCGGTGGCCAGTGCAATAAGGTACTATCTCGCCCGTCAAACTTATACTTTCAAGTGATACTCGTAGATTTTTTTTTCGGATAGTTTATGGCTTTTTGCCACGCCAACGAGAAACGATTCAACAGAATTCATACGCAAAACCCAAAAATGCCAGCGTGACGTACAAGCGCACTCGCTTGAAGCGTTGGAGAAGAATAGGGATGCATTTTGTTAGCTGTTTATTCAGACATTCAACTTTTTGGTAAAAATTAATCTTTTTTTTTTGGTAAAAAATCAGATTCCTGGGTTGGAAACTTGACTTTTTTGTACATTATTCGTTTTTCAAGATTAACATCGAACCGCCTCTCCAGAATTTTCGCATATTTTCAAAATCCCACTTCTTTGGTCGAGAATTCTAAAACTTGGTTGAAAGTTAGTAATGTTTTTTCTGAGAATAAATACACAGCCACACAAAAAAAACGATTTTCGGGTCTAGACGTCAGACCATGTTGACCATATGTTTTTGGGGTCGCTGAATCCGGATCCGAAGCCCATTTTACCCCATCACATTAGGTTTTCGACATAACCTCAAAAGGCTCCAGAGACACTCTATAATGAGAGGTAATGGTGGCTGGACTGTACTTTACGTTTTTTGGGATGCTGAAACCAAATCCGGAGTTCATTTTGTTCCATCACGTCGGTCTTTCGAGATAATCTCATTTTAGGGGCCTACGGAGGCTTTTTGAGGTAATATCCCAGAAAACGTATAATATACATGGTCCGGTACTTAGCCCATCATTATACTTTTCATTTTAGGGTGTCTACAAAGAATTTTTTAGGTTATGTCAAAAACCTGACGTGCTGGAGGTTTTTGGACTTCGGATCCGGATTCAGCGACCCCAAAAACATATAGTCAACATGGTTTGGCCTCTAGATCCGAAAATCGATTTTCCTTTGTTATTCTCGGGTTCGAAATTCTACTGCTTTTTATAAAGTTAGTACTTTTAACTCCAAAATTCAACAATTTGGTGACCTTTTTTTCTACTTGACTAAAAAATCTTCTTTCGTAGAAAATTTAGATTTCGGGGTTGAAAATTGAACTATTTTGTAAAAAATTAGTTATTTTGGCTTCAAAATCAAACAATGAATTTAAAGTTTCTCTTCCATGAGTTAATAAATAGATTTTAGAGTAGAAACTCATATTCCTTGACATTTTTTTTCTTTTTAATTGGAAATTGATCTCTTTTAGCGGAATTTTTCATCTTTTTTCTCTAGATTGCAACGTTTGGTAAAAATTATTCCATCTTGGTTGAGGTCAACTATTTTGTATAAGATTTTTTTGAAATATTAAATTAATCTCCAAGAATCAATATTTTTGAGTGGAAATTGAATGTACGTGGTAGAAAGTTGAACTACTTTGTTGAAAATTTAATTTTTGCACTTGAAGATTTAATTAAAATAATTTAATAATAAATTCCGATATTTTTCATAACATTCTTTGAAATGCAATTGTTTAGCTAAAAATCATTCTGGTCTCGTTCAAGACCTAACTGTTCTGTTATAAATACGTGTTGTTTGTTTGATTCGAACATTCCTTTTTTAAATTGAAATCTGGTTAGAATATCAGAATATTCAACTATTTGGTTGAAAATCATACTATATTGTCAGAATAAGAATTATTTTCAGTTTAAATATAAATTATTTTATTACTCATTTAGAATTCATCTTTTTTCTGTTGAGAATTCAACAATTTTATTGAAAATTCAACAATTTGGCGATAAAGTTGTGTTTAGCATTTTAAGATTTTGTTAAGCATTGTTTTGTTCATTCCAAAATTTATCATCATCACCGAGGAAGTGCAACTGCTCAGTGAAAGATCAAACTTTTTTGGTCAAAAATGTACTAATTTGGATGAAAATTGCATTTTGGCGGAAACTCATCCTTTTCATTTGAAAATCAAGTTATTTAGAAAAAATGCATCGTTGTAGGTTCATAATTCGACTATTTGATGTGAAGACCCAATAACTTGGTTAGTAATTATAATTTTTCTGGTTTCGGAGAAATTTTGATAAAAGGCTTGAAGTTATTCTGAAATTAAAATTACAGTTCGAATTGAAAAATCATTAATTAATTTATATACAGCGTTGCATAACTAAGATTTTTCCTAAATTTTAATCTTCGATTTCAAAACCCTTTAATTTCTAATTTTTAATTTTAATTTTTAAAATTGGTAATAGAAAAATTTTGAAGTGGGAGAATTGAGAACTTCGCATTCGAAACTGAAAGGTATCATAATTTAAGAAAATTATTCTTCTAATTAATAAAAAAAAACTATAAAATCGAAGTAAGCTAAATTTCTACTCTAGAAATTTTTAAAATTCCTGGTCAAGAAATAAGTTCACTGTCATTTCGCGGTTTTTTCGGTCTTGTAAAATTCTCGATCATTTCTCGTTTTCTCGCACCATCGGACATCCTGAAAAAAAACCTTTTTTTTCGTTAAATGAAAGAAATTCTGGAGGTGATTCTTTATGAGTCCCACCGAGCCGAAAATTGGGGACGGAATACTCGAGATCACCTACAGGTCGCAAATCTTAACCAAATCGAACAAAATTCCGCCATAAATGTTCGTAAACGAACTTCAAGGAGACTCACAAACCAAATTTACCAAAATAATTTGTTAAAACAAATATTGTAAGCAATGTTGGCTAAATTTGCAATATGTTGCAAAAATGATTTAAAATACCACAAACCCCAAACCCATATACCCGTACACCCATAAACCCTCAACCCATGAGCGAAAAACTCATAAACACGAAACCCATAAACCTGAACCCCTGAACTTCAAACCCTGAAACCATAAAACCTAGGTCGATGAACCCTACATCCATGAACATTAAAATCCTAGACTATAGATTATTAATCTATGACCACTGGGTCTACTAATTTCCAAAACACAAATATTGAACCTGAAGCTCAAATATGCAATCACTTTCAACTCTAAAACAACAAATCGATCATTTTCACACTCCCTTTAAATGCTTGCTCAAACGCGGAATCCCTATTGTTTTTGAAACATTTATTTCATACTAATAGAACTAATGAGTATTCAATTATTTAAATAATCATACGAAGTTTCTAAATTAAATTGCCGAGATAAAGTGCGGGTAATTACCAGTAGGGTCTCTTTATTCCTAATCAGCAATCTTAAAAAATCATTTCTTCCGAAACTTTTCGACGCAATATACTGTATAATTGAATAGTTTTTTTTTTTACATCTTATAAACTCATCATTAGGGGAACAAAAATGAATGTTGTAATAATTCATGAAAAATTGTATAATATGCTGCAAAGGACTGTTCCATATTAACATTGAAACTATATTTCATGGCATATGAGATACAAGATGGGTAAAGAACTTCAAATCGATAAAGTAGCAAAAGAAATGGTAATTGGAGAATAAGAAAAAGATAATTCCGTTTTTCAAGCTCCTATTTTATAAGTTGAAGATATAAGAGTTTATCAAATTATTACAAAAAAAAAAATTTGAAGAATGATAGAATCACAAAAAAAATTATAAAATTAAAGGTAAAAAATATTTTTTTTAATGTAACCTAAAATACAAAAAACATCTACGGAATAATATATTTGTTCAAACATATTAATTTGAAACAACTTAATCAATAATGAGAACACACTTGTTCACATAAAGTAAGATTCGAAAATAGTTCCAATTTTAAGATACGATTGATCATGAATATAAATTATTTCAGAAAAAATAATTTGTTCCAACAATTTTTTTTTGCAGAAATAAAGGCTAGCTTGAACTTATATCACGAAAAAACCTCTTATCTAACATTTGCTGCATTTGTATTATAATTCATTTTCCTATAGGCGCAAGAAGCTTTATTAGGATTAAATATAAATTATGCAAAATTAATTATTTTTTCATATCGTTGTAACAAATTGTATTTAAAATATAAAATATACTGCTGCGGACATATTTTTCGAGTAGAATTAGATCAGGGAATGTATTTTGAAGAAAAATTGAAATTAGCAATAATTCATTAAAACAAATTGTTTGAAAAAAAGTTATTTCGCAAAACTAATGCCAAATTCAAAATCAGCTATGCTTCAAACTCCTTATCTTCTATATTGATTATCTAGTTCATGACTCGAAGTTTTATATTCACAAAAAGGGTTATACAATAAGGTTTCAGAAGAAGTTGATTCCGCCATATTTTTTTCGTTAAAAATGTTTAAACAAATTATTATTTTTGAATATTTGGCTTTGTGAGTCTCCCTGAAGTTCAATTACAAACACTTCTGGCTCCATTCTGTTTGATTTGTAAGATTTGCGACCTGAAGGTGATTTTCTGTATTTCAAAACACAGTAGAGTGTAGAGTCTGATTGACAATATTCATTTTAAGTTCTGTAATTAAAACTGAATAGATATAGATGATTTAATGAAAAGTTAATGTTAATGCACCGAATTTTTCTCATATCTGCCACCCCGTAACTAATCCTGGGATTCCTCCAATACACATTTTTTTCGTGTATATTCGATTCTCTCGTACATTGTTCTGGAATAAATAATTGTATAACTGTTTGTTGAAGATATATCTCTATTTTTCATCCTAAATTTAGGAAATTGAAATTCATAGTGAAAATCGAAGATTACTTTATGAGACGGTCGAGTCTTCTCTCATATTTTTGAAAAAATAAAAATAAAAATCAAATTTAATTTTCAAATATAAAGGTACAAGTGACAGTTTGAATAGGTAAGCCCGTACCTCAATGAAGAAATTTTGAACAATAAAATTGAATCGAGCAATACAATTTCGGTACCGATACCGAACACTTCTTCCAGGAGTCAATCAAGTCAATTAAGGCAGAATTGTGAATTAGCATCATCAGCTCTCATGAATTAGGAAGTCAATCTGTTGTGATTCTCCGGCCTTTTTCAAGAATTTATCCTGCATCATCCTCTTAAAAGTTTGAATATATAATGTGATTGGATGAAAAAGGGTGTCCAAAAAGTCCTGGGACTGTTGGATATTCCCTCAGGTAAAACATTCTTCAAAAAAGAGAAGGTCATTCCTGAAGTAAATTTCAACGAGGAATTCAATAGTGACCTCCATTGTGACCTTGAAGTTGACCTTCATGGCTTCTTGAAGGTCAACTTTGTTTTTAAATGGAAACCCCCTCTTTTTACATCTGCAATCGAGAGATAGGAAAATTCTACATTCAGGTACGTAACCAAGTCATAGGTCAGTTGTAACGTTCAAGGTCAGTCAGATCATTCCAAAACGTGAATGGCAAGGGGACTCACGCTAATCAAGCACCCCAAAGGGGACAGAATTTACTACGTCCACGTCGTTGTTTCTGTGTAATGCTAGACGTAAACGTGAACTGCTTGGAAAAAACCTTGAAAAAACCTTGAAGATCATCATCAAGATCAAAACAGAGCCCACCGATGAATTTCTCGTTAAAATTTACTTCAGGAATTGCATTGATCACTTGGAAAACTTTGTTGATTCCAAATACCCTCTAACTGACCTTGAACGTTACAATTGACCTATGACTTAGGTACGTACCTGAACGTAGAATTTCACGCTCTATCGATTGCAGATGAAAAAAGGGGGTTTCCATTGAAAAAAAGAAAGTTGAACTTCAAAAAGCCATGAAGGTCAATTCCAAGGTCAAATGAAGGTCACGATTGAATTCTTCGTTGAAATTTACTTCAGGAATAACCTTCACTTTCTTGAAAAATGTTTTACCCGAGGAAGTATCCAACTGTCCTGGGACTTTTTGGACACACTGTATAATGTAATCGTTAAAGTCACGCAATTATCTCTCCGATGAGTGAATCCATAATATGTGGATCCCTCATTATTACTGAACGTTGAAAATTAAATGCAATCGTACAAATCTAACGTTCGTAGAATCAGTGACTTCCTCTAAATATGGATTATTGGTTTCATGAAATTTTTGGGGCTATTTCTAATGTCTTACCAGTATCCATTGAATCCAATCCGAACGTTGGGTTAAAATTAACTGAGAAGGACAGAGTAAAAGAGCTCAAACTCATTATTAGGATAAGCTTCAATCGCGACATTGCTATTACTAAAAATTATAATAATTTCTGGTAGTGGTCATAAGAAGCGTCCAAATGTTCCATTTAGAATTCAGAAGAAACAATGTTACAAGTGATTCTCAAATCTGCCAGAATATCACAGGGAGATACTAAAAATATTATGCAGCTGTGAAAAGCTCAAAATTTTCCTAATTTTTTAATTTGCTACAAAAAATATTATCTGGATTCCCAAGTAGGCCAGGCGATCTGAATGCTGAAATGCGCCCTAAAAAGATTCCATCAGATTGAGCTTTTTAGGAAATTGGTATCAAAGCCTCTGGAAGTTTCATTGCGTAAGCCAACGAATATCTAATGAGTTCTTGTCTAATCGAAACATTCTCATGGAACATTTAATAATTGTGCAGATTTTTGCCATTTGTTATTTGTATATCAATCGCAGCTACTCATAATGTTTGGCTTCATTATACCAGTATTTTTCCAACTAATACGCACAGCTTAATGCAGAATATTACATGAAGAGAGTGATGTGTAAATATTGTATGCTCATTGAATAGTTGTACAAGCGACTGTCAGAATTGTGTAAATTGGAGCTCAAGTAATTGAAGGCCTAGATTCAGCAAGACGTTATTATATACTTCGATTCACAAATTATTTTATGGTTTCTACTGGCGACGATCTTTGAAATCTGCAACCTGATAATGCTTTATCAACTTCAGCAGTTTACTGTTTGTAAGGTGCCTCCCTAGGTTGCAGATAAGGGGACGCCTCCCAGATATGGTTGGTACCGGAGAAAGCAAATACCCGGGGCAGACAAAAACAAGATGGGGGAAGAAACCCAGATAATCAAATCAAAGATGACTAGGTTTCTTGACAACATACTCCTCAAAAGGAGTATCAATCTCCTCACTGTTCCCGATGGGGTGCAAGCCTCAGTGGCCAGTGCTGGCCCAACGGATTTGGGGGGGGGGGGGCAAAGAAACGTTTCGGAGTCTAGATTACTGGGAAGGAGCCTCAGTGCGGGAATTTTCGATGAAAAATTGACGTCACAGAAGAAAAAGAAAAGACGATTGGAGAAGACGTCTCGTACGCGCGCGCCAATCTTAAACTACTGGAGGATTGGCACGAGGAAGGGATGAGGACGATGAAAGAACTTGAGTGAGTGATTACGGAGATGCAAAACTTCTGCAGAACAAAAACCAACATGTTCCTTCCTATAAGGAGGGGCCTAAAGGAGGCAAAAAAAGGAAGCCCTGCATGATGAAGATGAACCTTAGAAATCTGCCGGATCGCGCAAATCATGCTGCGACAAAAAAGGAGGTCATAGTCATCAAGAAGCTCCAGAAGGCTCAAGAAGCTGACAAGAAGGGAGAGAAGAAAAGTTTAGGGATGCAGACGGACGAATATGCTTGGAGAACTCTCACCTCAGCCCAAGGGAAAGAGAGAACCCACCGTGATTGAAACGAGCTCGTCCCGAAGTGGTCTTAATAAAGCCATCCGAGGGTTCGACCTACGCCTAGGTCCTACGAAACTTCAAAAGAACGGTGGAACCAGAGACGTACGGTGTAAAAATAAAAGAAGTTCGGGAAACTAGGCATGGGAATGTGCTTATCGAAGTTGGGAACGAGGAAGAGGGCCGAGCGAAATTGTCCTCTGCAATCAGAGAGGCTGTTGGTGCCAGAGGAACAGTTCGTGAAATGATCCCTGGAATGTAAGCCAAGGTGCTTGACCTCAATGAGCTCACGGAATGAAAGGACGTCGAGAAGGCGATTGAGAAGCACTTCGGTGCTACTATGAAGGGAGACGTTCAAGTGAGTCAGACGAAAAGGGCCTTCAGGCGTAACCTGGAGGCCTTCGTTGAGTTGGACGAGGACTTGCCTGGAAGGCTGGCGCGCACAGGGCACTTCAAAGTCGGGTGGGTATCCTGTCGTGTCAGGAAGGAGGTAGACGTGACCCAGTGATACCGCTGTCATGGTTACGGTCACATAGCAGCGGGTTGCGCCGGAACCGTCAGAAAGGCGAATTGCTGGAGATGCGGGAAAAAAGGCCACAGGTCTGCGGAGTGCGAAAGTACTCTGCACTGCTACCTCTGCGCCGCGAAAGACGAAGATACTCGGACCGACCATTTTCCAGGAAACGCAAGGTACAGGGTGTACCGAGTGGCAACTCCAAAAGTAAAGTCTCGAGGTACCGCATTGCAGGCCCCTACCAAGATGTTGAAGGCCGACGAGTCTGTTGCGCGACATTGTCGCGCTGCTGAGGACGATGCGTACATCTTGGTAGGGTCAGAAGCAGGAGTCTGTAGTCCAAGTTGGCAGAGAGCACAGATGAAAGCCGAAGCTCGGTGTACTGGTCGTACCCCCGTTTCCGTGAAGTAATGCGAAAAGCGGTCCCGGGTAAATGGGTTGGAAGGAGAAGAGCGGTTTAAGTCAGTAGAAATCTGACAATACCCAACCTAAGAATCGCCTACTCATTAGAGTAGACGATTGCTAGGTTGGGTGGCTAATGCAAGATTTCCCCCCTCAATAGAAACGAAGAAAACTCATAATGAGGAGTTACTCAAGAGTACCCTCCAAACCTTCAGGTATGAGCATAGGCTGTGTTGAAATGAGCCTTTTTCATACTCCTAATACAGACTCAATTTTAAACAAAAAAGCGCTCAACAAACAACAAAGATGCTACTCTCGTACCATAGAGTGAAATAAGATTCTTTAGTTTTAAGGTTTGTGCCTGAGTTTGGTTAAACGCACTTGAACTAATAAATCTCACAAATATTTTGTTGGACCTGTATTTAAACGTATTGACTGGCTTCATATTTGGCAGCAAATATGAATTTCACCCTATTGAGGGCGCCGTTATGTCATCAATATTCGGGAATTGGGATCCTAATCTGGAACAGAGATAATTTTACTTATATTGAACAATGATGTACATAAGGTAAGGTGAAATAGATTAGGTGTGTACACGTGTAAATATTACGTTCAAATATATGTCCTTAGAGGTGACGGAGCCCTCTCAGGATTTTCACAATATTGCCTACCTAAACCGTTTCTATAGAGTTGAATATGTTACGAAATCGGATTCCCATTTTAAAATTTGTCCCCGGTTTCATATTTTCATAACCGTCTAAGATGATGACTGCGTAGGAGAGGGATTGTGTTTGTGATAAATTTTTTTTTGTTACGTGAGATACACATATCATCTTCAATATAATTACCTAATATGTAAGTAAAACATCAATAATTTTCTGGATAACAAGCTCATATATGATCATACATAGAGGAGAAGCAGGAGAAGTGGCGACGCGGCAGGCCGATATAT
>WSXT02228928.1:0-16391 GCA_011762715.2 Neuroterus valhalla | reverse complement strand
TTCACCATTTTCCATCGAAGAGTAATCACCAAAATATGTATATTATTTTAAAAAGTAAATTAACGGAATTTGAAGGATTTCACTTCTAATCGAACCCAAGCAATTTCTTGATAATCCTTTCTTTCTCTATCTTATCTCATGCGGAGAAATTTATGTTATGCTTCTAAACTTCGTGGTCCGAGAGTTAAATCCTTCCAAAGACACCTAATTTTTTGCGATACGATCTTGTGAATTCAACGATGTTCTACTTCTACTGATACTAAGCGACTTATTAGTCAAGCATTCAATTAATCATTCGCATGATTCATTTATACTTTCAATAATCATTTCATCATTTGATTTACAATTATATGTCAATGTCGTCACATCGCAAAATATTATTAAATTAAATAAAAAGAAAATAAGTACTTATGGCCGTATTTATGAAACCAACCAACATGTACGGGTGTTCCACAAGGTATGTCCCAATTTATGGAACACAAAATCGACTGAAACTTTAAGGTTACCATTTTTTCTTCAGTTATCAATATCTTTATTCATAGTGTCAAAAATTGTTTCATATTATTACCAAGTAGTAGTAAAGTCAGAATTATAAATGATACGAACTAAAAAGCAATATGGCAAGACGGTTTCATATCTTTGGATTAATGATTAGGACGTAAGAACAAGATTTACTTAAAATTGAATTTACTATTCAACTATTTCGTATCTTCTTTGATCCTTTGTTGCATTGTTTTCATTTAATGTTGGAGTTTTTTCCGCTCATCAGCTAACAGTTTTTTCTCTTCTAATGATTGTTTTTTTTTTTGTCAAGAGAATTTGAAGAAAATTTTTTTATTTATTTTCTGAAATACCAAATAAGTATGAAATATTTCTTTCTAATTTGTTTACAAACCTGTTAAATTGAAAGCAACCAAGACATTCGAACGAAAATCGTTTCCCAAAATCTGAAGAGTTTCCACACTTACAGGCTTTGCGGTGCAGCTGGCGCAATCGTCTCGTGAACATTTTATTTCTATATAACTTTTTCGTAACAGCATTAATTATTTTTTGCCTAGGAATATTTTCAGGTATTTTTTCTGATCCATTTACCAAAAAAAAGTCAAATTTACCGCCTCGAAAGCTCCAAATATCTTCATATCTGAAATAATTCATAAATTTCTGTTTGAATAACTAAATAACAATGAGCGCGGATTTTTGGTTTGTCAAATTTCTATTAAATGCTTTCAGAAGCACTCTGCAAAAGATTCCATAAAAATCCGTTTATTGGCAGAGTTTTGTGAGCTTCTGCCTTCAAAACGTCTTACGGTACTGGGCTAATTCGTAAAAATTTGAGTCGATGCAATAGAAACCTTTTTAAATGGGTGATGAACTTTTGCAGAAATTTCAATTCAAAAAAACTCATAAATCTGGACATTCACCCTTGCAGGAAATATTTTTTCCATTCATTGAGGAATTTGATTTTTTCCGGCTCAAGAAATGGCATGTCTCGAAAAGCTTCTGACCATAGATTAGACAGGCCCCTATCCTAGGCGCGTTCATACTCCGGAGAGAACGTATCATAGAAACATATTAGATTTTTGAGAAAATTAGGAATTGCGATGAGAATTTCTGTAAAATATTTTATATAGAAAGAAGTTTGAAATGATTCAAGTTACAAACTGTAAAAATTAGGCTCATATGTCTGTGCCTCGTTTTGTTAAAAACGCCGGAGCCTTCATAGTGAAAACGAATTATTGGTGAGAGTCGTAAGCATAATCAACCAGCATAAAGAAAAAAAAATTTCCAATGGATTCCACAAACACATGGCGTTTTCAGAATTCCCGAAAATTTAAAGAAATGTTTATGCAAAATTAAGTGTTTTCACGTTGATTTCAGGCATGCCGATGATTGTACTGAGGATGCAAAGAATTATTGTTCCCACCGTATTCAATTACATAAATCTTAATTCTATTTGCTTTCATTCAACTTTTGGATAATTGTCTAAATTCACAATTTCACTGACATTTCTAAGTATATCTTGAAATTGAATCTAATATCAATTTCTTAAGATAACGTTTTTTGTGTTGGTTCTAATTTTGTGTAAATATTCCTACGCACTTCTTTATCCAATATTTATTAGAATATTCAAAGTCTTATAGCATCAAACATTGTAATTTTTCGATAATTGTTCCTCAAATTAAAATTTTTCTGAATAAAATTTGAAAAATAACAGAGTATGCCCTATTGAGTCATAAAAAAGAAATCGGTTCGCAACACTCTGCTCCAATATACATCATCATCAAATGGTTTTACCGTTATTTTTCATTCACGTGTATCTGTTTTATTGAAATGAAACTCTGCATGATGAAAATAGAACACAATTTCACTTGTTCGATACGGTAATCATGTTTGTTTTTTTCTGAAAAAATTTGTTCTGGTGGGGCTAGATGCGTGACTTTGGATGGTATATAAGGCGTGACTGAAGCAAAAAAGATAGTCAGTTCTTCATCTGTTTCAAACTGAAATGAATCCGAAAATTATTGCCCTTTTTGCCCTTCTGTGCGCAACATCGCTCACTAGCGCTCTTGGTCCTGGTGCGGGAATAGGAGTTTGTACTCGTGGAAAAGAAAACGATCCCTGTGATCAACGAGGATGTTGTGCCTATCTCCAATGCACAGGTAAGGAATCATCATTTGAGCATAGCTCAGAAAAAACGATTGATCTGGAATTAGCTGATTATCCTTTTAAACAATAAAAAGTGTGATTGGGCTTCTATTTGTTTCCGTGTTCCGAAAATATACCAACCTAAAACTTTACCAGAGAATTCTCCAGTTCCTGAAATAACAGTTCAAAATACTAGTATTCAATGATCAAATATATATTTCCTCTTTTAGGCCCGCAGGGTCAGACGACATGCCACTCTCCTAGTGGATAGAAACTAATAAGTGTGATGAAGATGGGAAAAGCCTCAACTATTTCCGACCTTTAAATCCTGGAAAATCTCATTATTTGCTGCATCGTTATTTACACTTTGGCTTCCATGTGTCAATGTCATGAAAAATAAATAATATAACAAAATTTATATCATTGCATTCATTTTATACGTTGTTGAATACAACATAGTAATAGTGATACAATATAGTAATGGTGATACAATAGAGTTTTTTAAGTTTTCTGAGCATTTAGTAGCCGTTGATCTTAAACTTCTATAATTTAGTTGAATGAGGGTCTAATTCCAATAATAAATATGTAGGTCCCCTCAACCTTGAGGTAGTGTTAAAGAATGCAAAGGATATGCAGAGACTATTAACCCGTAACAGGGAAAGAGAATGAGGAAATCCTAATAAATCATACTGAAGTTAACCCTCGTTACCCAAGTATGACCGCTCTCTGCATCCATCCAGCAAGTGCAACAGCATATTTCTGGCATACGGATATGGCTTCAAGGTTACTAAACCGTGAAGGCGTCGCACCTTCAAGAGCACCGAAGATGAGAACAATTAATTTAACCGAATATCCTTGATGATGTCGCTGTAGGAGTTCTCTGAGATCTTTGTACTTCTCCTTTTTTGGTTTCCTTGCCTTGGATGTTAAAGTCAGCCGGTGCCGAGAATTCGATAATGAACATAGTCACGGTCACGCTTGCCAAGGAGCACGATATCGGGTCTTGTGTGTTGGACAGGGGCTATTGTCGAGAAATCGTAGTTCCAGTAGATTCGGCACTCCTCTTTCCCAACAATAGACTCTATTCCTTTTGGAGCGTTTAGCGGGGCAAGTTCGCGGCCAACGCCATGAGAGTGACAAAGATGCTTCATAAGATAAGATAAGATAAGATGCACTCATAACTGGGAACCTTTTGACGTAATATGATTCAACGGTATGCCAAGGTGGAAATCACACCGTCCTGATACGCGGAAATGGAACTTTCTATTTCTGAATTGAGTCCAGATGATCAAGGGGGTTACATGGGTTTTGAAGGCTCGAAAGAAGGGTATTTTCAGCCATTTTTTTTAATATCAAATAAAATGCTTCATTCAAACAATTGAGCATATCAAAAATACATATATAATTAGTATTTTATGATATTTTTAATAAAAAATATTGAACATCCAGCCCTTGAGAGTTCATTCCCCTTGACCTCTCAAAAGAAAGTAATCGTCGCGTGGCCATGATAACTAACGACTGAATTATCCAAAATCAAAAGACCAAAATTTTCTAGTTAGTGCATGCATAGAACTCGTGCTCGGACGAAGGAAAAAACATAAAAATGGAATTTGAATTTCTGGCGGAGCTGTGAACAAGAAATCCTATTTTTCCTCCAAATTTTTGCCATTAAGCGCCTGGTAAAATAAATTGTAATAGAAATTTCATCGAATCCTTCGTTCAGGTACGAGACAATGTTGTTTATAAGAAGTGTGCCAAATTTGAAGAAGATCGGTTTATAACTTTTCGAGCAATCGTGGCCACCGACTTCAAAAATTGAGCTTCGAGAAAAACGCGATCAAAGATTTACGTTGGAAAAACGTGCAGGATGTTATTTTTTTTTTTCGTCGTCAATAAATAGAACGAAAAGTTTATATTATCTTCGATATGCCAACTTGTTCGAATAAACTATTTTATCTGATACATGAAAAAAAAACGCTTTTTTTAGCCTTCAAATTGCGAAGCGCCAAACTGCCGTAACCTGATGGGCGGAACTTCCAGAGGGTCTAGCTCTTAGGATTTTGTATGGATGAATTAAAAATTTTTGGAGAATATTCTTAACATATTGTACTATTTACTAAGACGAAGAAGAAAAAATCGGTTTTTTCGAAATTCAAAACCCATGTAACTCCTTAAGAAAAGCGAACTTGACTCATGTGACAAGATCTGATCTTTTACAATTTTGTAAAAGTTACTGAAGAGCACCTTGTTTTCATATTGTTTAAGGAAGTTTTTGGCCTTCATTATCTTCACCTGTGCTCTGAGGAGTGAGTCCATGAAACCAAACCAAATGAACAGATTAGAACTGGGACGGCAAGCATGTAGGTCGCAGAAATCTTGTTCAACGACGACAGGTTGGACGACCAAATTCGTCGGAGCAGGTATTTGTATCTGCTGTGGAGAACCTCCTTCACTGATATATCCTGAATGCGGCTCTAAGACACACCCAAGTATTTGTAGGTCTCTCCAGCGCTAAGGTGGCTAATAGCACTTCGGTCAACAAGCTCAGGGTCCTTATTGATAATCGTCCACGTTCCAGATGAATCTCGGCACACTTTTCCAATCCAAAGTCCACACCGATTTCTCGTGTGTAACTCCCGACGATACTAAGAGCATCTTCAAGATGCTATTTTGATGAAGCATAAATCTTTTAGTCATCCATATCTTCTAAAGAGGCAATAATCTCTCTATGCATCTCACTATACGTAAATGGACATTCAAGCTTTTCAATATACAGATAATAAGTCTATGGGAAGTTGAATCAAAAGCTTTCTGGTGATCAATCCAGGCGATTGACAGATTGCGGTTGTGGTTTGCAGTGTCTTCGCAGATACTCCTCTCCATCAGCAGGTTTTTCCGACAGCCTGCTGCGCCTATTTTTAATCCTCATTGTTCATGAATCTCACTGCATACAGGTTCAATCATCTGAAGAATCCTATCACTCAGGATAGATGTAAAGATCTGATACACTGTGTTCAGACAAGTTATTGGACTATAGTATTTTGGGTTACACAAGTCCCCTTTCTTCGGTAGGAGTACACTTGTTCCTAACTCCAGCCACTGCGGAATAGTGATCTCCGAATTTAAATATGAGGTAATGACAAAAGCCAGATGTTGTTCTGTAGAAGTGGACTTCTTCTTCAAAAGTACTTAATACAATCTCGATCAGCAGCGGAGAAGTTTTTCGTGTCCCTTAATGCTTTCTTCATATCCTCGTCAGTGATTGGAGGGCTCATACCATCCTCTCGAATGGTATGAGGTCACTGCACAGTTCCTCAAAACGTATGATATTCTTGTTGCCTTCATTTAATGGTATTTTTACTTCAGAAATCTTCCTCCGAAATGTCTTGACTTCATCGGGCATTGGTGGGTTTTTGCCAGAAACAGGAGGATCACCAAAGAGGCGCGATGGACAGCGTAAAAACTTTTGATTCTTCCTGACCCATCCCTCCTTCTTTTTAATAGTCTATCATGCACTGCAAACGGGACGCGTTTTTTCTTGCCCAGACAATCTTCTTGTTTTGTTGATGCGAACGTTCTTTAGTCTTCCTATCAATCGTTGGTTTTAAACTTCGATTTGAATCAGCTAAAGCTCTCGCTGCATCATAGACTGAATAAGTGATGATCCAGAGATCGGAATCCTACGAGGGATCCTAACAAAGGGTACCATCCATTTCAGCCAGATCATCGGGTTTGAGTGGAACCTGGATGTAAATGTTTCTCCTTGTTGTAAAATCACCACCGTCTCTTGAGGGATGACTCATTTCAGTAGTTGGTCTTGATGTCGCTTCCTTATTTTTGTCTGGGGCTTGTTCTTGGAGTAGTTGGCGAAGCGCTCCGCGTTCATCTTCTATTCGCGAAAGGTTTAGGGCATAGTTTTTTAACACTTGCTTTGAAAGGCGCAAGAGCTCTTGTTCTTTCTGACACCCCAATGTGTGCAGGCGTGCCATGTAACCTCTCCGGTTGGGGACACCACTGGCATCGTAGCAACTAAGCAGGTCATTATCAAGTCGATCCGTCCATAAAGAACAAACAAACAATAAAAATTCGCGTTTTTTAGTCCGTGTTGCGACTGTAAAAATGTCACTTTTTGAGGCAGTACTTCTGCGCATACGAAGCCCTTTTTTCGGCTTTCAGCTGCCTGAAAATGAGCTCACGTGATTGAAGATGGTGGCACGGTAGCAAACGTAGCAAACAAGTGCCGTGTACACAGTTGTGAGTGTGTGATAAATGACATCTCTTTCTTTCGTTTGTATTTATGTATATAAATGTCAGTTATGTAATTACATTCACGTGACTAAAAAACGCTCATTTTTAATATTTTTGATTTTTTATCTGATTCGAAGGTATATATTTTATTTGCCTAGTCTTCGTAGTTCAAGTATTACGACTTCCAGAAACGTTCATTCTTTTTCGCAAAAAATCTTCAAATCTCTACAATGTATTATATCTCCTGGTGCCAAGCAGTTTATAAGTGAACCATTCAAGTAACTATCATTGGACTATCATTGAGGGTCACTTGTCGACTATTTGAAAGGACTGAAAAAAGAAATGGCGATTTTTTCGCAAAGAAGCCCCATGTAAAGGGAACCATTGCTTAGTAGTCGTTAGCCTGTTACTAGTAATAAACATACATACGTACACTAGTATGACACACAAGGACAGTGCGCCGAATTTGGCAATCTAACTGATGACTTCAGAAGGATCGCTCTATTCACCCTAACCTGACTGAGAAGGCTGCTGGACGGCACAGTACTTGAAACTAGTAAGCTTCGAGAGCTGTGATGTGAAAAGAGGCCCGCGTTTTTACCGTGCCAAGTAGTAGCCAAGCAACTAATAGATACGTTTTCAGAACATTGGAAACAGCGAACGCACCGATACCTGACTGGGTGAAGGTGCCCGCGATTCGAGGAATCGCCTTGGAATATACACAGGCGTGGCAAAATGGGTTCTCTAGCCGCAGTGTCATGTGGGAAGGGCCCTCTCCCCTGGGCTACTTAAAAAAAACAATTTGTCTTGAAAAATATTCAAAAAGTAATTATTTTGAAGAAACCCTAGTACATAACATATTGAGGCTAGCTCACAGTTTTTTAGCATCACTAGAACTGCTGTCTACTTATACTATTATCTGGGAAATTGTTCCGTTCTATAAGCAGGCTCAAAGTATAGATAAAAACTTCAGAATATAATTCTTCAGCCTGTTTTGGAAAATTTGATTTACCTTATTGAACTACAACTCTATAATATCCAAAAAAAAATTGTTGGCACCATCATCATTTTCGACTGTTCGAGTATTTTGAATGTATCAGTTGTACACTGCAATCAAGTGCTTATCTGAAAATGAAATCATTCACTTTGACTTAAGAGGCATAGATTTTGCTAAGGATGCCAAGGATCATGGAATATCTTTTTATCTGTAAGTATTGTATTTCGGATCTGAAAACCGAACTGAAACTTTTTGATCCCCTCCATATTTTATGAAAAACTTCTTTGCTTAACCTCAATGTACACTTATCGCTTCGTCACATAGTTCTTTCAGTTATTTGTTATACCGTGTATCAATTTTATTGCTTAGTCTCCCTCCATGATGAAAATAGGACATAATTTCACTTTCTGAATACGGTACTTATGTTTGTTTTTTTTTCTGATAAAATTTGTTCCGGTGGGGATAGATGTTTGACTTCGAATGGTATTTAGGCCGCAAATAAAGAAACAGATACCATTAGTTCTTCATCAGTTTCGAACTACAATGAATGTCAAAATGTTTGCCTTCTCGGCACTTGTGTGTGTGGCATTGTTCACTAGCGCTGCTGGTCCTGTTTTGGGAGGGACAGTTTGTACTTATGGACGTAAGGACGACCCTTGTGATAACCAGGGATGTTGTGTTTTCTACAAATGCAGAGGTATGGACATTATCATTTTGAAAAATAAAAAGTTTGATGGGCCTTTATTTTTTTCCGCGTCTTGAAATTGTTGCGAATCGAAATAACACCAAAGTTAACATTCTTTTGAGGATCAGCATCTTCTTGTATTGAAAATAATAGTACAAAATACTTGCATTGAATTATTGAAGATCTCTTTATTCTCCAAGGTCCCCAAGGTCATATGACATGCCACTATCCGGAGGATAAGAACTAATAAGAGTGATGCAGACGAAAGGAACCTCAACTTTTCCCGACTTCAAGATCCTGCAAAATCTCTCAATTTGCTGCATCTCTAATCAACCTTTGGCATTCATGTGTCAACGTTATGAAAAATAAATAATTTAACAAAATTGAAACAATCTAAGTCATTTTATGAGTAGTCAAATACAATTTATTTGTGTCCTTTCAATAATGTTCCGAAATTTGATCTTGAGAGGAGTAAAAAAAATAGTACTGGTGGAGGAGTAGATCTCCGTTCAATCACCGAAGTAAGGCAGCGCTAGGTGTGGTAAAACTTGAGTAGAGGACGTCTTACAAAATTCTTCCATCTTGTACATTTTCATCTCCCACTAGGGTCTTATTCACACATTCCAAATATTCCTCCTTCAGTCTACCTCTCTGTTTGTTTTAATCCACCTAACCTAGATACACTAATTTTGTTGATAGTTTCCCATGGATTCTCTGAACGTGACCAAGTGACTTAATTTGATGAAAGATTTGATGGCATAATCATTGAAATGAAAGAGGTTGTTTCGGGTTCCGATTGTGTATGAAACTTCAAATTTTGCTGACATTTCACGAACGTTCCAGTTCGTATCCTTAGGATGACCTGAAACTGAGGTTTCTGGTTATAGTGCTTTTATATATGCTTCATCCCTGTCTAAAAGACATAATTTTGCAGCGATCCCATCTCAAATTCTGGGCGAAGAAATTATCAGCAATACAGAATCTACAATCTTTCACCTTTCTCTGGAGAAGCGGATGACATTCGACGAGCGACGGCCAACGTCCTACGCCAAGCCTGACTTCCCTTCTTAAACGGAAACACCTCGAAAGGACTCTAAACTTGACAAAGAAACGATATCTTAAGTGACAGCTACTAATCCCATCTTCCCAATACTTTACGGACTTCCAAAAATCCACAAAAACAATGCCCTGCTAAGACCAATCGTTAGCGCAATAAACTCACCAACTTACAACCTAGCACTCTTCCTCACTGGAGAACTGAACCCTTCCACAGGAAACTCTATCACTTACGTCCAAAATGCATTTGACTTTATCAAAAAGATACAACAAGTTCGCATTCAACCCAAAGACCTCCTTGGGAGTTTCGACGTAGTATCTCTCTTTACGAAAGAATCAATCCATGATACAATCGATATCATAAAATCCTCTGTAAACTTTCACTCCGATCTTATGCCTTTGATTTAATACTATCTCAACAATACTCACTTCCCTTTCGATAACCAAAGCTTCAAACAAACTTCCGTAACAATAGGATAATCAATTTCACCTGTAATAGCTAACATGTTTATGGAACATCTGGGAATTAGAATCTTTTACCAACCCCAGCTAACATCAGAATGCTGGTGCCATAACGTTGACGATACTCTTGTCCTCTAGAGACGTTGACTAGATGAACTACACAAGTTTTCCGATTCGATCAACCGTCTATATCCTAACATCTAGTTCATCATGAGAATTGAACAAAACGGAAAATTGCCTCTCTTGGACGTTCTGGTTTACAAAAGATCTGAGAACACATAAGGACATGAAATTTACAGAAAACCCACTCATACAAACAGATACTCACATACCTCTACGCTTTTCAAAAGCAGTCGGTCATCAACTCCTGTGTTTACAGAGCTGTCTCCACAAGAGATAATGAAAACTTACAAAATTTATTACAAAACGTTAAACAAACCCTTATGCGAAACTGCAACACAAACACACGAATTGATAGAACATTACAAAAATACACTAGAAAAAACAAGTCAACACAACCAAATCAAGAAAGGGAGAGATAAGCAACCACTATCCTACGCTACATCCAAGGTGGCACATAACAAATAGTAAGAATTCTACACAAACAGAGCATAAATCCTAGAATAATTACTAAAATGAGAATTGCTGGTTACTAAATACACGTCTCTCAGACGTACATATAATTGAAACCTGCTGAAATGACGTTTTTGAAGTATGGTGAGCTCTATATTGATTATCAGGCTAAGGCTTTAGTAAATGCACACACAAGAAACGACTTCAAATAATAACTTTATTTATCAATTTTCATTTGTAAATGAAAATAACTGTGAACTATTCATAAATTTTAACTTTTCTTCAGAATCGGATTTATATTGACTTCATTCATTTATCTTGAGTAAATCAGGACTTCTGCAGTCAGAATTACATAGATGTGAAAATCAGATAATTAATTAGATAATTAATAATGGAATAAAATGAATCTGACTAACATCCAAAATAGTGTTGCAATATTACAGAAAAAAGCTCGAAGGCAAGCGAGACACACGTGTTTGCTGTGCTCCCCACATATCGATTTCTTGCACTATTTTTAACATCCTCCGTTTCTTGAAGAACAGAAACTGCAGTATCGTTTTTTCGATTAATCTTCTTGTGCTTCTTAAATCAGAAGTTCAATATCAGGGATCTGCAATGTTCTTCTGATACTGTTTCGGACTAGTTTAGGCAACTGCGGTTTTGGTCCGCCCTTATTTCTCTTGGAGTAATTAAAGAGATACACAACAGAAGCGTTGTATGCAGCTACACTCATTGCTTTCCTAGGGGCCGGTATAGGGGGTTGTGGTCCTCAAGCGAGAAGCAATTGGAAATCCAGTTCGAACCAGATTTGGAGCGACGACTGACTAGGCGAAGGTAAACACTCAGGACCGTATGTATAGTATCTGAACCTGTGCGTGAATACGTGCGTCGCAAGTCTCCACGTAAACAACTTCTATACCACGCATTACGGTACTCCTTTTTCATGGCCGATGGGCCGTCGTAATGCGTCGTGCAAGGCTCGGAGGGAGGGACAGAATTACTCGAGCATGAACAGTCGAAAAACTGGCACTCTCCTGAGAGGCCCCCAGGCAAGCGATGAGTGTATATTTATCATGTTGTAGGACACATGGGCCTTCTTTTAGTTTTCCTATTGCAGCTCGTGTTGCTTACACTCTGGTCAAATGCATCGACGGATCCTTTGGTTTTGTTATAACATGGAATAATTTCTGGTTTCATAGTTATATAATTCTCTGCATCATCATCGTGCATTGTGGATATGAACGTCACCAATTGGTTTTCACGAGGTTAGTATGATACTGCAGTAATGTCTTCGTGAAAAAAAAGAAAGATGTTTTAGCGGAGCGAACTTGGAACTTAGGATCAACGAATTCAGAAGTAAATTCGGACTCGATTTTCTCAGCTTTCCAAGCATGGTACTTAGCGGGCTAATTTGGGATACAAATTTTGAAACCTAGTCGACTCCTAAAAGTGGCAAATTGTTCGTCAATGGTTGTGTACGCGCTTGGTTCAAACAGCCTTTTACATTTATCGATCAACTAGTCCCATATATTTCGTATGGGTGCCAGCTTGTATGTTCTCTGCCATTCCCCTCGCATTTTTTCTGATTCAAAGTGGAGTGCGTTGAGTAAAAAATCAAGCCTTTCAGCAAAGAATATGGAATTGTACTTATCACCACATAGAGCTGTATCATGAAGCTTCCTAACGTTCATATTATTGTCTTTTCTAGCTCCAGCCAGTATAGTTATACCCAACAGTGCCCTCAATTCGACGCCGTCATATCCTTCAATGTGGAGCTGCTCGAGCTTTTATGATTTTTCCTCTGTACATTTATCTCTTCATAAGTATGACGAATTAGAGTTTCCATGATTCCTTGAGTAGAAGACACAGTAAAACAATCGACAGGATCAACCAGACCAACAGCTTCGTTTTCAGTCTTGCGTGCTACATGCACCGCATTTTTCGAGACAGTCTTATGAGAACCACAGGTTATTGGAATGGTTTCCCGAACAAAACTACTATTCTGCCCCACTGATGTATCCCTATCAAGGCTCACTCGTTTGCTTTCCTCTAGATTTACAACATCAGTTTCTCCTCTCTTCCTCTTTTGTCTAAAATTTTTTGGCAGAGGAGTGACTGATTGAGACTTAACGAGCCCTGAGACGGAAGGAATCGCTTTTTCAGTTGTTCGAGATTTGCGACATTGACGGAGAGGTCAGATAGATTCCTTCATACAATTCAACAATTCTGAGAATCGTATCAGAACAGGACATAACATTTCATTTGATAAGACGACCGTCATCGTAAAAACAAACAATATGTTTTCATCGAGGCATAGAGGAGAAGGAGAAATCTCAAAATACCCAAATTACATGAATAGAGATAATAGATTTAATACCAATCCGAGCTAGCTTCCCGTGATCCCGGGTTTTTAAAAAGAGACTTAATTGACCTATCAGGTTCAACCAGTCCCCACGTTGAGTCCTTTGACCAATCACAGGCATCGTAGAGAGCATATAGATAGAGAACATAACCTGAAACCTCAGTTGTAGGTCAGCCATGAAGATCCGGACTGGAACGTTCGCGAAACGTCGGCAAAATTTTTAGTTTTGTACAAGATCAAAACCCGAAACACCTTCTTCCATTAAAACCTACTTTGTTCTTAGGCGTTCTAACGCTCATATTTCGCAGGATCAGCATGCCAATCACCTTCGCAATGGATGGAGAAAAATTAGGAGACAAAAATGGGTAGCTCAAAAAAAGCTTAAAATTCGTCATAAATAATTTCAAGAAATAAACTAAATTTTTCCAGAACAACACAAGGTACAGAATAAAATTAATGACCAACATTGTTTACTCAACAAGAATTTCGAACTTTGTTATTAACCAGTTTTTGATATGGCCTGAAGATATCATTTTGATTGTGAAAAAGGAAATAAAAAATACACAAATTAATTTTTTAGAAAATCGTCATAGAGCCAACAAAAGGGAGTAAGAATTCAAAAGTTGTGTCACAAGAAATATCGACAAATTCTTTTGCCTGAACCTGATTCAAAAACTTCCTTCTCATATTTTTTTAACAGGAAGCGCACTTCTTATAATAAAAAAAAAAGATGACAATAAAAATACGCTTGTTTCAATATGAATGTTTTTGATGAATTTCAACAATGTACTACTATCGAAATATCATGAACAAATATGTAATTATCACGAAAAACAAATTTTGAACGTTATTTTACATCATTTAAAAGAGCAGTCTTAATTCAAGCTATATAAATAAACAGAATACATATCCATTTCATATATGAGAATTAGAGATGTCATGACAAATTTCGCGTTTTGGTAAAATTATAATTGAATTCGAACAGCGCTGGCTGATACCTAGTATTAGGTTTATACTAGTTAAAATAGATCTCTCTCCACGAAAAAATATAATTCTTTGACGAAAATTGGAGCAGTTCAACTTAAAAATAAAGAAAAAATGAATCAACGATAACGAAACAAAAACGTATTTCCAACAAAATAGTCCATTTTCAAACAAAAGTGAATAATTTTTACATTATTTCATGAATCTACAACTGGAACAGTTAAATTTTGAATCACGGAGATGAATTTTCAATTGAAATTATAAATATTTAACAATAACACTTCAATTTTTGACCATGAAGGGGAATGTTCAATGAAAAAGAATAATTTTTAAATAAAAAGATTAATTTTCCATCAAAAAATACAATATTTCACCAAAGTAGTTGAATTTCGAATTGAAAAAATATTCATTTTTAACCGAAAATGGAACAGTAACATTCTTGTTAAAAATAAAAACAATTTCATACGAAGCATAGAGTTTTAAACTAAAACAGAAAATCTTCAACTGAAAAAATTGTATTCTTAAACAAATAAATTAATTTTCACGAAACAAGATAAATTTCCAACTAAAATTTGAATGCTTAAATTTTAAATAAAAAAAATTTATGTTTACCCACAAAAATGAATTCCTAACTACAACCATGGGATTTTCAGTTTTAATTAATTAATGTTATTTGTCTAGGTTTAGTCAAGTATATTCCCAGTTTTTCAAATGGATTCCCGGCCATTTCCCCGTTTCCCGGTCAAGTCTCTACCCTGCTTTCTGCATTATTCATCACGAATGAAATATGAAATTAATTTCTGCATCTTATTGTTTTTATGAATGAACAAACTAGCTACTGACTAGTACTGACCAAAATAAATAATTAAAGTTGTAAATAGGTATTGTAAATAGGCCTATTCATGGAATAATGAGGTTTGTTCGGATTTGGTCTAATAATTTATTTATCTTTTTTATAACATTGGTTGTTGAAAGTCACAGTTTATATTAAAAATTCAAAACATGTAGATATTTCCGTGGCTCTATTTCTGGCACATCAAATGTTTTTTGTCTGCTTCACACCTAATGATTTCAAGCCAAAGCATACTGGCACGTCAAATTACCAACTGGACCTAAAAAAATACATATTTCAATATCTAATGATAGAATTCTGGAGTATCATTCTGAACACTGGGGAATGCTGATCTTTGGAAGTCCGCAGCATCCGGTCAACTTTTGGAACGCAACATTTTGTAGACAAGCAAAAAAATAAAGGGAAGATGAAAATTTTCACTGATCTGAATGGAACACAACAAATTTGACACTAATCGTTTTTTGTCGACTATGCTCAAATAGTGATAATCTTACCAATGCAGTGCAAATGATAACAACAGCCTTGTGTAGCACAGGAATCATTCTCTTTTCCAAGGCGACAACCTCTACCAATCCCAGTGAGGAAAGCCGCACACAGGAGTGCGAACATGGCGAAACTTGTAATACTCATTTCAGTTCAGAGCTGATAACTTATTCTGCTATTGACTTGGTTTATATACCATTTGGAGCTGACAATCTTACCCCACTAGGAAGAAATATAATCAGGGAAAAGCAAGTAAAAATAGTATGTTGACAAAGTGAAGTGATGTTCTACTTTCAAAATGGACGGAGAGTAACCAATAGAAGAGGTACACATATCTATCCTAAAACTGAAAAACGCATGCTGTGTATCAAGTACGCGTGCATTTAGGTGGATCAGAAAAAAAATTCTTTAGGTATTGATGGAGGTCAAAAAATAAAATTCGCTTCCTGGACTCCTACCCGTAAAATTTTTGACATGAAGAAGATATGTCTCTGCCATATTTAAGAAAGGAAATCCTTTTATTCGAGGAACACGTTTTAGAGATAGAAGAGTCAAGAATTCTAGAACAAGTTATTATTTTACATTTTGACAAGAAGCCATTTCTAAAACATTTAGTGCAGGGCCCGTATCAGAACACTCGCCAAGGGAAAATGCTATGTCTTGAATAAAAGATGTCTCAGTTCTTTATTTATTTCATGTTTTTTTCTAAATATGAATCGTATGAAAACACCTCCCAATTCCTATATCTCTATTGTCTTCAACTTTCTTTTATGTTAATGGGCTGATTGAAGTACATATTTTTAGGGACATTGTTGTTTTCTTATATTCCTTTTGTTATGTTTTGTTACATCCTCTCTTCAAATAAAAGATTGGTTCAACATTTACCTAAAATGTTATATACAATGGACATAAATATTTATATTATTAGCAAATCTGATGATGAGGCTTTTCTAAGGGCATTTATTAGTTTTATATGAATAAAAGGATTCCCGGATAACAAGTTATCTCTTTTTTGCATTTTATCTTCCATTAAATGAAGATG
>WSXT02228918.1:0-16392 GCA_011762715.2 Neuroterus valhalla | reverse complement strand
TTTTGGCTTCAGGGGGTTTCGAAACGTGGAGATCCGTTGAAAATTCAAGATGTGAAATTTCAGACGATTCTAATACTTTTTGATCATAAATGATGAGAATGTGAAAAAAGGTCTTTAGCTTTATATCAAAGTATACATTGGTCAATACTGGTCAGGTTAAAAAATTTACAAAACGATTGAATATAAATCTTGAAATGTCGAGTACAGAAAAATTAATGTTTAGACTCGCTATGTGAGGAACAGCTAATCAGATTGGGTCTTTTTGTGCCGGACTGCACAAGAGCGTGTCTACTCTGAATACTGAATTCGTGCAGGTTCATAATGATAGCTAAGATTTTTGGAAATTCGAACGTTGTCTTCAAACTTTTTACATCTCTAACGAACGCTTACCGTGATTCGTGAATTCGAGATAAAATTTCAGAATTTTCCGTTCCAGTTAAAGGTTTTGGCGGATTTGGTACGTAGTTAATTTTGGTTTTTAGCGTTTTTGACATAGCATTTCTGAGTGAAACGCCCCTCGCGCAGTGCAGGCATTTTAATCATGATAGTCTCAACCCTGTGAAATGGAGAAAGTGATCAAATATACTAGCATATAGATTATTACTTCATGACTTATCTGAAGTGGCTCCTTTTCGCATTTTCTATTTTGATCACTTTTATTTTGGTCACCTTTATCTCTTAAAAAATGGTCTTTTATTTATGCTGCTCTGATTCTTTTTCAAATCCCGTAGAGCATAAAAAGTTTCTATTTCGAACCTTTTGATCAAAATGAAAGTCAACATATAGTTAATTCTTTCAGAGTTAGCAAGACGTCGCTAACGCAGTAAAAACAACTCTTTTTCCGAATTTTTTCGCGGACTCCAGCGGATAGTTCTCATGAAGCAATATCCTGTAATTATTCCGTAGATACAGTCGCTAATGAGCAAATCACTTTTTAGAGCGAAACGAGACCAAAATGTGAATGGCAATGATCTTAAAACCTCTATTGAAAGGAATTATTTCCTATGTAAAGGAATAATCTTGTATAAAAGCATTGAAGTTCTCATTTCTACTTCGAGAAAGTCGGCTTCAATTTCGGGGATAAGCTTCTGGATTAGAACAGAGCTTCTGCGAAAACTGTAATTACTCGGAATAAATCTTTTCGTTATTTCACTAATGCGCGTATGCCTTTTTTTTAGTTTTGAGTCTCATTCCCAAAAGAAATAGTAAAATGAAAGTGAGAAAAAAATCATACAGTCAAGCAAGAATCATATGCCCCAATCAAAATTCGTACGGCATGTATAGAAATATATATATATATATACACATATATATACGAAATGTATTTTCTTGAAAATCAGAGCATATATTTTTTCAATACTGGGTAGTCGTGAATTTCAGACAAATTTTCAACGAAATGGAGTGATTTTTCAACATGGAAGACGACTTTTCAACTAAACAGTTCGATGTTTAAATAAGACAGACAAATATTCTAATCAGAGAAAAAAAATTTTAAAATAACGAGATTATCTAATTTTTAATCTGGAAAATAGTTTTTTAATACAAAATAATATACTTCTGAAGAAAAATTCGAATATTCGATCCAACTGGTAAATCCTCAACTGAATAACACGATAGGTAATATTTCAGCCAGAACGGTTCTCAATTTGGAGTAGAAAATAGTTGAACACAAAAAAGGGAAACAATTTTTGAAAAACGTATCCTTATTTCACATCCTTATTCAAAATAGAAATTTTTTTAACCAAACATTTGTATTTGTTGCCAAAAGTGATGAATTTACAATTCAAAGGGAGAAGTGCTTGTTAGGAAATAAATTTTCAAAAAGAAGAAATATCGAATCATTGGGAACAGTTCAAACAAAAGTGTTGAATTTTCAACAAAAAGTTATTGCACAAGAAATTGTTGAATTTCCCTCGAATATTGATATATTTTGAACCCGCAAAGATAATTTTCCTACTGAATAGTTGAATTTTGAACTTGAAGATAAGTTTTTCTTCAATAAAGCTGGATTATTTCATTCAAAATTCAACCAGTTCTTATTTGGTCATTTACATAGGGATTTTTAACAGTTTTTTCCTCCTTAAAATGTTGGGTGGTTCCCAATAATATTCTCAATAGGCTATTTTTTTATTAGTTGAGACGAGAACTTGATGACAATCACTTTTCCATACCGATCTCCCTAATACGCGTTATTTTTTCAAATACTTTATGAAATGTTTTTTGATTCTCATCCTGAATGAGAAGGTATTGTTTTTATGCGGAAATCCACATCCGCGGATTTAATGAAATCAAAGAGGTTAAGCATTCTGAACATTTTTTGGGCTTTTTTGTCCAATTGTCCGAGTTATTGCAATTGCCAAATTCAAAAATGTAAAAGAAAATGAGAATTTTCAAACAAACAACGCAAGATATTAAAAAGAGTTTAGAGAAAAAAATGTTTCCTTTTGGGAGCCCTGCAAGATCGTGAATACAACTTTTGGAATTTTCTCAAAAAATCGAGAATTCGAATTTCGATCGCACAAAAAATAATGAAAAACCAGGTGCGAGGTATATGAGTTGATATTATATACATTTGGTGCATTGGAATTAGGGGTATTGCATTGAGAATGTGTTCCTTAAGGCGAGCAGAGCCTCAATTAAAGTTAATTGTTTAAAAATCTGCCCGCCGCGCAGCACATTCTCATCGCGCGCGGCTCGCTTCGTTCGCAAGATTTCAATCAGGAAAAAAGGAATTTTCCTTAAATGCCAACATTTTCATCCAGAAAGTTCATATTTGATCCAGAAAAAAACATTTGTTCACCAGAGAGATACATCTTCTTGTAATTGTTTATATTTTCGGCAGAAATTACTGTTTTTTAAATGAAAAATAGTTTTTTTCTGAAAATAAGAAAATTTTTCGTAATAATAGTTTAGTATGAAACAAAAATAGAATTGTTTCCAACAAATCGAACGTTTTTCAAACCTGAAATAGTGAACATCCTACCAGAAGAGTAGAATACCTGAATAAAGTAGGAAAACTTCTGAAAGGATATATTCTCCAACAGATAGATATTTCCTAGTAAAGAGAAAAGAAATTGGTAAAAGTTATTAAACTTCCAGGCCAAGAAGATTATTGTTTAAGAATAGTTGAATTTGGAACAAAGATCCTCATTTCCCATCAAATCCTGGATTTTTATAGTAACATCGTGGAATATTGATGAGCAGGGAGGAATTTTCGAAAAAACATCAGAATCTAAAAACAAAAGATGAATTTCAAAAAATTACATAGATTTTCAGCACGATTGTTTATTTCATTCCTGCAAAATTTTAATTTCCTGTAAAGGGGAGAAAATTTGGAATCAAAGAAATTCACTTGTTAGGGGGGAGTTGTATCTCAAACATGAATCATTGACTCTAAACAAGATCCTCAAATCTGTCATTTGATATTTAAAGCGAAACAGTTCCCAATTAGAGAACAATAATTTGTCTCCTCAGATTCCAAACATCTTTTGGAGGATAGTTTATTGCAGGATATGTAGACACCTTCCAAAGAAGAATCGAACTCTCATCAAAAAAGGTTCTCCAAGCAACAAGGAGCAATATTCAACCATAATATTGAACTTCCAGATAGGCAAAATAGTTTTTCACTTAACAGTTGAAGTTTTGGAAAAAAATCAATTCTTAACCCAATAGTTGAATTTCCCCCAAAATAGTTGAATTTCAAATCGAGGGAAAATTAATTTTGAATAATATACAATTTTCTTCTAGAGAGATACTCTTTTAACCAAAAATATAGAGATTCAGTAAAACATTTAGGTTTTCGAATAAAAAATATAAAAATTGAACAAAATAGTTGAGTTTTATAATCAAAAAGATTTTTCAGTAAAATGTAGGAATTATTGTATAAAGTTATTTCTCGTCTTAGCCAAAAGGATGAATTTTCAACAAACGAGTCGAATTTAAAACAGATATCCTAAGTTTGCGTCAGGAACGGATGAGATTTTCATTAAATTGTTGCATATTAAACAATGGGGATCAGCTTCGCATTAAATGATGAAATCAATTACCTAAAAAGCCGACTCCCCAATCCTAAAACTCGTTTCCTGGTCCACATACTTTCATATCTTAACTGCACCTAACTGCTGGTACTGAAAATTTTTTACCTTTTTTGGCCTTTGGCTGTTCAAGTCTAAAAACATTGAGGTTTTGTGGATCCAGGCAGAAACACTCAAGGTGATAGAAAGTGTATGGTAAGGGGACATGTACGAATAACGTAAGGGAAATTTTTCTGATCCTGACTCCCCACCCCCCATCCGTTAGGCTTTTTCTATAGTAAGTATATACACTCACCGTTTACCTGGGGGCCGGCATCGGGGGTTGCGTTCCTTAGGCGAGAGCAATTAGAAATCCAGTTCGAACCAGATTCGAAGTGACGACTGACTAGGCGAAGGCCTGGCCCTCTGCCAAGAGACCCCCCGGTGAGCATTGAGTGCAAAACTTAACATAGGCGTAAGAATTCGCACCCTCCAACCCTCTACAAAACCCTCGCAAACGCATAGAACACATAGAAGAGTAAGAGTAGGATAAAGTTCATGGAGAGAAAATATGGAAGGTAGAGAGAAAACAAGGGCTAGAAAGGGGAAAATGAATATAGGTAGGAGAAATCCGAGAATTTTCCAATATTTATGTGTAATCAAACAAATACCTTAACAAGATTCACGTTTGAGTACAAGGTAAAAATTATTCGTAAGGACATAGCATAAATCATGCATTCTATATCTGGAAGCTTTTACGTGATTTGATGCGCAATCAAATAACAAGAAGAATCGTAGTGTAAAAGTTTACCTCCATAAACTTGAACTTCTCTTCTTTGCAATGAAAGAGGGTTGCAAATAAAAAGCATGAGAGGATATAAAATAATAGGGTTGAGGAGAAGAGAAGAAAATAGTCGATGAAATTATCATAGCGCTTCGCTTTGGAGTTTCGCTAAGCCTCATCTCTGATAACTAAATCTAACCTCAAGAAGAATATCCGGAAGCCGGTAAAGCAAAAGTTACTTTCTGGCTTGCATTCAGAACATATATGAATTGAACGCTCGCTTTGCGAACTCAATTCAGAAGATAGAACAAGGTTCTACGTCGCACTTTAATAGTATTTCCGTGCTCTTGGAGGAAATTCATTCGTATCTATCTCTTATTTTTATAGACGTCTTCAATGAGTTCACTGATGCGATGAAAAATGAGAGCGCAACTGGGAAAGATTCTATTTTTTTACACCGCTAATCTTCACGAATCAAAAAACCTGCAACCGAATTTTATCTCCTATTAAGGATCAGAACGAATCAATCTAATGGTTCAAATGTTTGCTCTTATTTTGAGCAGAAGTGATACATGAAACGAGAAAATTCTTTCTTATAATAACAGTTGATTTTCAAACCAGGGTAGATTAACCAGTTAACCAGTGACAAGGTTGCCGAACAAGCATGGCGAATTTTCTGTATTTGTGTCAGGTTTTTTTTTTACAAGAGTCGACTCAAAAGTTATGATATGGACACGAAATCAGTTGAACAATTAGACGGCAAACGGAAGTCATAAAGCTATAGAAGACATACAATTAGAAACATGGAGTATACGTGTTTTTTTTTACCGTAGGAGTTCGAATCAACTCTGAAGCTTAGTGTCATTGACCTTTTTCTTGACTTCATCCATCAATAATAACGTGGAAAATAAACTGCGTCATGGTAATTTTGGATTATGACTTTGTAATTCTCATCACTGCCTTTATCACCCCTTTCCTTGTAGATGAGGATCTGGGGATCTGGGGAACACACTCATCCTCTTTGACATTGGTTTGATTATTCATTCAACATTTATTATTGGACCGATTATCAACGCTGCATAGTGGTTCCAAATGCCTGAGAAGCGGTCAAAAGTCGAAAAAAAGAATTTTTTAGAAATGGTTTTCTAGAGTTTGCATTCACTTATCATTATTTTTAGACCTCGGAAAAGCAAGAAAAAGAGTCTGAATCTTGAATAATCTTCTTTGGCTCTCTCTGAAGTTGCACTTCCTATACGTAAAATTTTACACTCTCTGAGCCTTAATAAGTTGTTTGTTATAGAAGTCGTGTAATTGATGTAAAATTCAAGCGATTTACACTTCCAGCGACGGAATCTCTCTCTAACGGATTTTGTAATTGAATGAAACAAACCGAAACTCGGAAAAAAAATTGTTGGTGAAAATAATTATAACTTTTCATCGTCGAATTTAATATTTTCAGCTAGCAGTCGTTGATAAAAATTTGCATAAATAATTTCAACCGTCATAAACCGCTTCCGCTTTTCTCATAAAAAGTCGACTGAAGCCCCTTCTAGCACGTATCAAAAAATTAGCTACAACCTTTTGCAACTTCGCCATGAATATGAATTTTTGTTTGGTAATTTCGGCCCGCCTACACGGAGACAAACTGTGCCGCTTAGATCCTGGGACTTAGGCCGTCGTTTGCACACAACAGATGGATTAATCAAACCCACAGCGATGGGCGGTGGCGTTACCAGCGTGCGCGGATGTTTAGGCTCTCGCGCGACTTGGGCCTCAGAAGCCCAAGTCGCTGTGGGATTATGACCTCAAATCGGCCACTGGACTTGAGCTTCTGCAGCCCAAGTGGGGAAAAAAGCACTTTTTTGGGACACAAATCAGCCGACTCCTCAATTTTTAACGGATCAGAGCTTTTTTTTTTAAATGCTCATGAAGAATCGTACTTTAACGTAGAGGTGCATGTTTATCGAATTTGTTATTATTTATTAGTTCGTTGTTTAGCTTATAATTTGCAATTGATTATATTTGCGATATTCACATATGCTCATTGATCGATATTTCTTTACAAAGTTAAAAAATTAGTAAAGTTTCTTTTCTTGAATGAAAATGGAACTTGAAGATAAATATCCTGTATTTTGTTAATTCTTATAAACAAATTTATGGATTTAACTGTTAACTGTTGCATTTTCGGATTTCGAATGTATTACTTACATAGGTTTTGTTATAAAAATGTGAAGGATCAATTTTTGATTGCAAACAAGCACCATATAACAATTGTACTTAATAGTTTAAACAATTTTTATAAACACACACACTTATTTGGTACATCCATGCATCGGGAATTTTTCTATTCTGTGGAATCATTTATGTTTCTCAGAAAAACAAGAATATTACACAGAGTTCCATGAAACCACATTTGTCATTGTTATAAACAATTTTTAGAAACAAATTCTCTCATTTGGCATATTCGTGTATCAGAAACTTTTCTTTTCGATGGAATCTTTTATTTTCATCCGAAGAACAAGAAAAATACACATAAGAGTTCCATGAAACAACATTTTTCATAGTTATAAACAATTTTTATAAACAAATTCTTTTATTTGGCATATCTGTGGATTGAAAACTATTCTTTTCGTGAGAATCTTTTATTTTCTTCTTAAGAACAAGAATACAACACATTAGAGTTCCATGAGAAAACATTTGTCATTGGTATAAATAATTTTCAGAAACAAATTCTTTTATTTGGCATATACGTGTATTGAAAACTTTTCTTTTCGTTGGAATGTTTTATTTTTAATTGGAGAATGAGAATAAAAGAAAATTAGAGGTCCATAAAACGACATTCGTCATTGTTATAAGTAATTTTCATAAACAAATCCTTTTATTCGGCATATCTGTGTATCGGAAACTTTCCTTTTCAGTGGAATTTTTTATTTTCATCTAAAGAACAAGAATATTACACATTAGGGTTCCATAAAACATTTTTCATTGTTTTAAAACGATTTTTATGAACAAATTCACTTATTCGTCATTTATATGCATCGAAAATTTGTCTTTTATGCGGAATCACTTCTCTTCATCAAAGAATAGAATTGGTGCACAACTCATTCCATCTAACAACATTCATCATTGTTGTAAACAAATCATACAATAAAATTCAATTATTTTGAGTGTCCCTGCAATTGGCGACATTAATATAAAAACGTTTTCCATCCGCGATTCTGTTAAAAAAAATTGTGATAACAGATTCGTAATCAGCGACCTTGAAAACCCCCTTACACCAATTTTGAAAAGAGTCAAAACACTATTCAGAATACTAGTCCGCCATACTGGATCCGCCATTTTGGTTTTGAAATTTTGACACCAGATTCGTAGTAAGTGACCTTGAAAACTCCTGAGTAAGGAAATTCGGCCTATTTTATGAACATTTTATAGTTTTAGCCACCTTTTGGGCATTTGAAACCACTGTGCGCTGAATAACTTCAGTAATCGGACGGGAACTGGTTTTTCGAGCGTGGCATGGCCGTTGTAATTTATGAAATTCATAAAAATTCATGAAATTTTAGGAACGGTCCTGCTAAAAATGATTTAAGAAAAAAATTTTATTCTCCTACCAAAAAGATACATCCCCAACGAAACAAAAGAATTATTAACCATCGGAATCGATTTAAACCAAGGGAAAAATAGTTTTTATAAAATCATACATTTACAGTTAGAAAATTTCATCCTGAAGAATGAGATTCATCAGCGAAGAAGATATAGTTATAATTTGAAACTTACGTTTTCCAACAAAAATAATTTTTCGTGCATCTATAATAATTGAAACGAATCAAGAGCAACAAACTCCTAGCAGAAAATTTTTCCACTTGGAACAAATAAATAGGTTTCCGGCTACCCGAAGATGAATTTTCAACCTAAGATGTGAATTCTATTTAAAGCAAAATATTCGGATCTTTTAACTATAAATAAAATCTTTGACCGCAAAAGATGAATTTTCAGTCATGAGCCATAATTTTTTCCTAAATAATACGGTTTTTACTAAACATAATCTTTTAAAACAAAGAGTTGCATTCCTTTTGTGAAAAATGAATTTTCATTGAAAGAACAAATTTTTGACAAAATATACGATTCTTCGAAAAAAATCAATGTTTTAACAAATGATGAATGTATAATAAAGTAAATAAAAAAAATTAACAAAAATCGAATAATTGGAATTCGAACCAAAATATATTTGAATTAGCGACATAAAAGTTGAGTACAACCTTGTTCAAGTCAACCTTAGTCAGTTTGTCGTGAGGGCTACGGCATGAGCTTTGGACTTACTTTGTCTAGTTGCGGGTTCGATTCGCGCCTCGCACTCTGGAAAACTCCAGCGTGCCGCGGAGAGTCTTGAGCCCTGTACTTTTAGAGTTTTTTTAGTTTTCTAAGTGTTAGGTAGCTTTTGCTCTTGGTGGCTCGGAACCCACCTTAGACTGTGCGCTTATCTCACCCCTGATCTAATGGTAAGGTGTGAAAAGCAAGAGACAGAATGTTACGAAGAGACAGTCCAGTACCTTTTCCGATAAAAAATTCATGTATTTCGTTAGAAACTCATCTTTTCTGATGAAAAACTGATTCTTATGATTGTGAATGAATTTTGTTGGTCCGGAAGCCTACCATTTCCTTGAAAAATTTTCTTTTTCCCATTGAATTTAACCGTTTCTAATTTTGCAGCACAAATTATTTTTAAAAACCTGAAATGCCTGCAACCACATTTTTGTTCCAAATTATAAATTCCTGATTCGTTAGATTTTTCTGCAATGTTCAAATATTTTCATTTAATAACTATAGAAAATGCTAATTTCTCCACCTGAATGGTTCGATTCACTATTTTGAAAATTTTTAGTTCCTTGAAATCGTGACATTCCAAGGATAATATAATTATAATCATACCATGTTTACAATAACCCAAATGAGAGCTGAAAAAGTTGAGCATATAAATTTTTTCTTTCACGATTCCCTCCATTTTTTCTTATGGAAGACTTAAAGTGCTTGAAGCGATCTGTAAATATAAATTAGATTATCAAGAAGAACCATCCTGATGTAGGTGAAGCCTTCGTTGAGGAGTAAGACGATACAGAAATTAAAGTGTAATTCTGAATATGCTACTAAGAGTCTGCATTAAAATTTAAAAGCGAATGTTTCGCCTCTTATATTTTTCATGAGAGGCCGTAGTCTTCCTGCCATTTAAATCCTCATCATCCTTCCTTCTTATTTCGCCTCCTTTCCGCTTATGTCTTGCGCCTTTCGGATTTAGCGTCTGCTACCGCGTGAAATGCAATTTTGCTTCTCCGACTGGATCCTTCCAGGCAGAAGTATTTCTGACGTTTTCAAACTATTTTCAACAGCTCACCTTCTCCTCGCTTGCCTTCTTACTTACCGTGTCGGCACGTCTGCTGCGCTTATTTGCTCCAATGGAGGTTTCAAAAGAACCCTCCTGGCGCTTTTCGTGCTTTTGGCTTTGCTTCCATACCAGCAATACCAACTTACTTTAAAGACACATCTAGATATGCGAGATATGGATATTTTTTGGCAACGTGACTTATATCTGTAAACGTCAATATGGGGTCGTTTTATAGACATATTGATGTGAGAGAGTAGCCAGTAGTTGTAGATGATATCACGCCTCAGTGACAGTTTTTACTAGCAACATATATAATCTTCTTCATGAAAAATTTCCCTCCAATTTATCGTCTCATATCAAGACGTTACTCCCTACACGGAGATGAATGGATGATAGCGTTTAACATCTGCATAGTTAGTCTTAATATACCTGTGACTTAACTATAGGACAAAGATCTGCATAGTCAGATTTAACATCCACAAATATGCGGTTCTAATGTCCAATTCACTTATCCTAAATATCTGAGATACTTGTTCTGAATATCTGAGATATGCATCCTGCACGGTGCTCCACAGCCGATTTTAAATCGAACAAAAATTTCAACGAAAATGGTCTATTGGTTTCGATTCAGCATCATTCAGACAATATATGGTATTTCCATGAAAATGGAAACCTAACTGCTCCCCTTCCCCATGAATCTTGAAAACAAGATTAAGAGAATTTTTTTTTTTAGTTATCAAAAAATCATCAGATTTATACTTTTAATTGTGTATGCATAAAAATATTTGAATGAAATTTTTACCACTCTAAGCTCTATTTCATAAACACCACGAGGACATGTTGGTACCTATAGTTCCATATATTTTTTCATTGTAAATCAACAACATAACTTAACAAAGAAATTAATACCAATCGAAGAATAATGCACGCTAGTAGTATATCTTACGCACATGTCGAAAATAAGCAGTACCATGTCAAAGAAATTTATTAATATGTTGATATACTTTTTGATTCAGTAGATATAAATAAAAGATCTTTCCGTTTTGTCTCAGATCTAAAGCTTCTGCTTATTATAAATTGACAAAAAACAGCTACTGCAACCTATCCATGTACATATTGGTTCATTTCCCTGATTGATCAAAGAAAAAGAATAAATTCCAAAAATAATAGTGATTCTTGACATTTAAAGACTTCCCAAGATTGGAATAATGATTCCCAAAAGTTTGTTACAATGGAAAAAATTGAAACAATGGCAAAGGAATGTCATAGTACGATCAACGCTCCACTTTTCGATGCAGGTAGTGTTAGAGTTATTCAAAAGTCTCTAGTTTCCGAGCTAAACATCTTGCAAGGATTTGTTAATCATTTATTTTGACATGGGCTGGTCCAACGAGTAGGTTTGGGAAATGCATTTATCCGGCCTAAGAAGTTGGATCTAATTGCAAAAAAATATCATGGAAATGCTTACAGAACGTTGTTAAAAAAAGCAGACAAACTTTTAGATCCACGCATATTTAAAAAGACATCAACTGTGTATAAAGCTTGTGTTATAATGTTAAATAATTTTTCTTATTTTACGTTGTTAAATTTTGTATTAAAAAAATGGAAAAGTAGGTACCACCATATCCTTGGCATCATTTATGGGGTCAAAGCTTAGACTGGTAAAAACTTTATTCAAAAATATATATAAATCTGATGATTCTCAGAAGATTAAAAAAAGATTAGAGCAGCTGTGGGACCGCCGACAGAAGCTTTGCCCTTTTGCCTTCTCACCCGTTACCAGAAAGTGCGATTTTGGGATTTGTATACAAAATTTTTGAATTTCCTAATATAAATTGTGAAACTTACCTCAAATATTTTTATTATGGAGACGTCGAATATCCACGTTTTCTAATAATCTGCTCATATCCGTTTCTAAGAAGGAGTTGGGTAATCTGTAAAAGGAATAATTTTATGTTGAGGAATTCAGTCGAAAAGTTTTGGTTTTTGTACATAAAAGCTAGTTTTCATTCACCTTGTATCTTGCAGTCATACAATATGAAGAATCTTTATGTCACAAATCAACAACACCAAGAAGAAGACCACTTATGCGGCGCACGGGGACGCTACACCAGAAAAGAGTGGACATACATTCCTAATATCCCAGATACTCGCCCGTAACATCTCTGATATATACGTTAAACATATCAGATATTCACGCCCAACATCTTCGGTTATGTTAGCTTTCAATACTTTTTGAAATCATCCGATGATATCTCGGATGTCAAGTATCAACATCTTCGATCGTAAGTCCTCCAAATATTTCCTGTTTCTTTTCGATATTATCTTGGATCTTGACTTTTAACACCTCAGATTCTAATGACGTTAAAATTCTGTGATATTAGTCAGTAATGTCTTGTACATTTAGGAAAAGAAAAGAGATCTTGTTCGATAATATCTAGATCTCATGTACTTATATCTATATTTTTATTATCTATTCCTTAATATCCAGTTTTCTCCGTGTACGTATATCATGCCTCTTTTAATTATAACTCTTTAACCTTTCTCCATTGATTTCATGCCTTCTGCCTAATAAGCAATTTTTCATCCTTTTCGAATACATAAAATCTTATTGTATCTCTTACTGTCCATAATCAACTCTCCCATCTCCAAACATTTTTACCCCTCTTTCCTGTTATCTACTTGCACCTCGACGTATGTTCTTCCTCTTATTCATTTCCTCCTAGTCTTTGTGTTTACATCAGATGAACGATTGCACTGATGCCTTACTTCAAATTCACAATGTTTTCCTGTTATTCTCATTCTTAGCTCTCATTTACTTACTTAGGTTCACTTCAGAAACATATACGAGACATAAATAATTAACAACAACATCTGTAAAAACATCTTGTGCTTCATAAAGTGGCACTTCTACTCTTCTGCAACCTTCTTTTACTAGAAACAAACAATTTTTCCTCCCTATTTTCTCCAAAGTCGCTTATTCTCATCTACTTCAACTTGCAATAAATTGCCTCACATTGGATTCCTAATCATTTTTTGTTTCCTTCAACTTCCAACTTGCATGCTCATAGTTATAGTATGTTATTTGTCCTCTTAATCTGCTTGCCTTCTAATAGAATTATTTTCAACTTACTTTATAAATCTGTACATGATGTTTTTTTATGGCAACGCGACTCATCTCCATGTACATCAATATTTGGTCGTTTTATGAACATATCGATGTTGAGGAGCATCAAGTGGACATAGTCGCTGCTATAACTCTTTTGAAACAAATCCTTCTAGCAAAATAAGATCTACCTTAAATAACCATCCCTTCCTATTTATGTTTCATATCAATACCTCTCTCTACACAAGTATCCTGTCTCTTTCAACCCTGACTCTACTGCCTTTATCCCTTCAATTTCTAGCCTCCCGTTTACTGGGAAAAATCTCGTTTCTCTCGAAACACGTTAAATCTTTTTGAGTTATCTTATATCCAACTGTTGACAACTCCTCGATCTCCGAAACGATGAACATCACTTCTTTATTACCCACTTGCACATTACACTTCCGTTTTTTTCCTGATCATCTTTTCGCAGTATTTGTGAATTCCTTTCGCTTGAATAAAAGCACCAATGCCTAACGTACAATTCCTATTCTCTTCCTTTTTCTTTTCACTTTTCAATCCAATGCCCTCGATGATGATGATGTTATTGGTTCTTTCCACCTTACCGATTTTAGTTTTAGGTAGTATTACCCAACTTCGAAGACGTATACGAGGAATCAATATTTTTCTACAACCTGACCCATCTCTAAATCTCCCATCTCTTCGGAACCATATTCTCTGTTTTTTGATTTTATACCTTGCCTAATGACAACTAGTGGACCAGTGCCTCACGTCTAATTTCCTGTATCTCCTTATATATTTCTCCCTATTTCCTATCTCTTCTTCCTTCTTTTCGCCTTTAACTATTAGGCCCACGCTCAAAAAACCAATTCGAATCCGATCACTAAAGTATAGCAGCGCTGAACACGATTAGTACTTAAATGGGTGTCCAGGAATATCGCGTGCTGTTGGTACGTTAGCGGGAGACAAGTGTCCTCCGGTGTAGTCGATTCAATCAAATGTGACTCTTTATGAGTTACGCCTAATCCGTGAGCGATTATGGTATAATGGTACGAGGAAGAAAAGTTATCATGTTATTCGACTCCTCCACGTGCTTGCTTCACGATAGTTTTTACTATCAACTCACTTCACAGACATATGCGAGATGCGAATTATTTTTCGCATGCGACTCATTCACATATACGTCAAAATGCGTTCGTTCTATGGGCACATTAATCTGAAAAATCAATAAGGTTATGTATTTGCTACCGTTACGCGTTGGAGACAGTTCCTTCAAGCATCATATAGTCTGCTTTTTATCGTATTTCTCTCCTCCACTCCTTACCTCTGAACATTTATTACTTCGTGCCTAAAGTTGTGCGCCAAAACCTCACTTTAAATTTCCTATCTCTTCCTTTTTCTTCTCGCTCTTCCCTCTAATGCCCTCAATTATGATGATATATGTCCCTCCCATCTTCTAGACTTCCAATCAGAGTAGTTATACCGTACTTCAGAGACATAAACGAGATGTAAATGATTTTCGACAACGTCACGTATCTCCATATTCGTTAATATGGAGGGGGTTTGTGGACATATATGTGACATATAGATACACTCTATGCCTACGCCCTCCACTTGATTAGCTGGATTTTCTTTCTTTATCAAATAAGGCAGCTCTGCTTCAGATTTTATCCTCCTTCCCCCCAGAACCATATCTTCTTTCCTTATAACTTTATACTTCTCCCATCAAATTGAAGTTTTTATTGAAAAAGAAAATTTTTAAATTCCTTCTTCACATTAAGTCTCTTAGTCGCATTTACTTCAACTAGTGGAACAGTGTCTACCATTGAATACCCAATCCCTTACTCTTTATTTTCCGTCGCTACTTTAGCGCCCTGAAATATTATGTAATCTGACTTCTTCACTTTCTAACATTCCAATCGTATTCTTATCAACTCCTTCCGAAGACACATGCGATGTATGGTTTTTTTAAAATTGTGAATCATTACCACATGTGTCAGTTTGGGATGGTTCAATGAACATATTGAGGTGGGGAAGCATCAAGTGGATTCAGTCGTTCTTTGGCGCCGTGGGAAAACTTCTGTGTACCATAACATAGCTTCACAAAAGAAATCGATAAAATTACCCCTGGTGTCTGACTATATCTGTCGTATGTTTTTGGGGTTTTTGAATCCAAGCTCAGGGTCGATTTCATTCCATCACATCACTTTTGAGAAAGTAGAGGTTCATTCATTCATTGATCATCATTCCTCATCCCTTCTATCTATCACTTTCTACCGCAATGCTGTAAACCTATGCCTCTCACCAGATTTTATCATCTTCTTTTTCTCCATAGATCCTTTTGGGTTGCCTAATCTCGATCATTACATTCGTTTTCCTTTTCGCCCTTTGGTCTTGCTCAATAGCTCGAAGAATATGGATTCTTTTTGCAACAGGGCACATCTCCACATCCGGCAATGAAAGGTTATTTCATAAACTTAGAGATGTAAGGAAATATTCATTAAATATATTCCATGCTCTGATGCCATGGAAATAGGTTCTCTTAACATCATGCGCAGGTCGTCTTATAATCTCCTCATTTGATCCATCGTCCTAAACTTATTTCCTTCTTCTCCTAAGTTTATAAGATATTCTGTAACCAAAAATTTCGTAGTTAGGTTTGCTTCATGTATAGAACATATCAAAAGGACTAAATTAGTACTAGATATCTGCGCAAAGAACAGTTCGTTATCACTTATAGTTACAATATGAAGATAATTTTTCTGTGCCAGGAAATGTTCCTGGAACTTGTGAATATTACAAATCAGGAGCATCTATCAAACACTAAATTCCTGCGTAGAGAAGAATTTTATATTACTGAATTATTCCGAGCTCATGAACGGGAGTAAGCCTTGAGGGAGCAACACTAAACTTTTTTGGTTTCAAAAAAGTACCCGGAATCTGATTCTCTAATCTTTTTATCTTCTAAACACCTTCTCCAACTTTATGTTTCACTTTACTCTATCCTCTACTGAAGAGATCCATTTCCCTCTACTACCCTTAAGTCTCTTTCAATCTTTTACTCTAAAGTTGTAATCAATGTCTCTTATTAGGTTTCTAATCTTGTATC
>WSXT02228907.1:0-16392 GCA_011762715.2 Neuroterus valhalla | reverse complement strand
ATCGTGTTGACAACGACAAAGTAACCTTGCGACCACTCTGATATTGCTACCATAGCAATATGGAGTTTTCCGTGTATTGACAGAATGTGATTATTATTGAAAAATTACTAATCCAGTTATTTGTGCTCTGTATACCACGATTGTGATTATTCGATTTCTACAAAACCGTTTGTAAGTAATGATTTGTATGAATAAAATTTTGCAATATTATAAATTACTCTTTTTTTTCATCTGTCACTGTTACTTTACTCACAAATTGAATTGAGACACAATAGTTAAATTCCTAACTGAAAAATTATTGATTTTCAACAAAAAATTGAATTTTACGCAACATTTTTAGTTTAGAAAAACAATTTTCAACGAAACATTAGATTTTTCATCCAAAACAAAGAATCTTCAACCAGAACAGTTGAATTTTCAAACAGATTTCGAACAACTATGGGATTTCCAATTTGAAAACATTAAATTTCCCGTCGCATGAAATTATTTAAAACAAAAAAAACTAACTTTGAAACCAATTGTTCCATTTTCAAGCGAAATGATAAACCCTCAATAAGAATAGTTTCATTTTTTACCAAAAATGAATTCTCAATAAGACGGTTGAATTTCGAACCATACAAATAATAAGTTCCACCAAAAATAGAATCGTAGGTAAAATTTTTGGCTTAAAAAATCAATTTTTAACGAAATATAATAGTTTTCAACTATCAATGAGATAACTGTTAAATTTTCAGTTGAAGAGATTCATTTTCGATCAAGCTGATGTATATTTAGGTAAGATGTTAAATCCTCCACTGAAATATCTGTATTTCATGCAAAAAAGATAAATTGTTAACCATAAATATTAATTTTCTACAAAAAAGGCGAATTTCTCACAAAGTAATTAAATGCTCAGAGAAACAGTCTAATTCTTTAATTGGAAAATCAACGTTCAACTTAACACTTGAATTTTTACCATGAAAAAAGGAATTGGTTTTTAAGAAAGTAGTTACATTTTCCACAAGATGTGAATTTTGAACTAAAATGATGCACCTTCAGCAACGAAATTTCAGTTCCAACAAGAGATTGCATTTTTTATCCAAGCAGTTTATTTTCTAACTAGAAAAGGATTAATTCGCAATGAATAATGTAAACAAGTTTTTTATTTTAATTCAATAATATGGCTTTTCAGAAATATTACTTCTATTCTAAAAACTGCTCGAAGTACTCTCTATATTAAAATTTGAGAAGGAAGGACTTTCGAATTGTGAAGAGTTTTAAATTGAATAAGCGGTTTTCTTAAATTTCTCTCTTTTCAATTTGAGCTATATTAGCCCCAAAATAAGGACCCTAACTATTTCCTAAAATTTCCTGTCCCAAGTCAGATTAATCAGTTGGAAGCAAACCAAAAGTATGAAAAAATAAAGAAATATCGTCAACATTAAAGTGCACTCTCTATTCAAACGAAGAGTGCATCTTGATAGTTATTAGGCAGTTATTTTGAGAAAACCGATATATTTGTCGAATGCCCATTCCATTCATTCATTTTTCACCCACGCATCTATTGTTCACCTAAATTGGATTCACTGTAACTTCGCTATGTCAAAATGAGGCAAGATTTGAGGTTATACGAGAATTTACCGGCTTTACCGGCGCAGATGGCCAGGCGCAAGCTCACATATAGACGCTGCAACGTCACCGTGGCGTTGTCGTAGCTCTACCGTATGGGTGTAAGAGCGATACGCTTTTTGTGGCTGCCGTAGAGAAACCTATTTTTTTTGTTTTTAGTGAGGAAGGAAATCTTGCATAAGACACCCAACCTAGCAATCGTCCACAATGAGTGAGCGATTCTTAGGTTAGGTAGTGTCAGATTCCTACTGACTAAAACCCCGCCTCCCCTGCTTACCCATTTTCCCCGGAACCGCTTTCGCATTACTTCAGGGAAACGGGGTTAAGGCCAGTACGCCAAGCTTCGGCTTTCCTCTGCTCTGCCAACTTTGACTACAGAATCCTGCTTCAGAAACTACCAAGGTGTACGCATCGTCCTGAGTAGCGCGGCAATGTCGCACAACGGGCTCGTTGGTCCTAGACATCTTGACAAGGGCCTACTGTAGAGTACCTTGAGGCTTTACCTTGGGTGCCGCCTCTCGGTACACCCTGAACCTTGTGGTTCCCGGAAGATGCTCAGTCCGAGAACCAAGAACGTAGCAACGGGTCACCTCTGCCTTCATTTTAACACGACAGGACACCCACCCAACTTTGAGGTGCCCTGTGCGTGCTAGCTTTGCGGCCAGGTCATCGCCCATCACAACGAAGGCCTTCAGGTTACCCCTGATGGCCTTACGCGTCATGTTAACCTTTGAACTCCCCTTCATGATAACACCGAAGTGCTTCTCTATCGCCTCCTCAACATCTGCACTTTCGGTAAGCTCGTCAGGGTGAAGCACCTCGACCTCGACACGAGGGACCAGCTCGCGAACTTTCCCATCTTCACCGACTGCTTCCCTGATGGCAGAGGACAGTTTTGCTCTGCCCTTTGCCTCGTTTCCAACTTCTATAAGGATGCTACTACCCCTAATTTTGTGAGAACTCTTGATTTTTACACCAAGGGTGTCCGGTTTCACCGTCCTCTTAATGTTGCGGAGGACCTACGCGAAGCTTGAACCCTCGGACGGCTTTATTAAGACTGCCTCGGGACGAGCTCGTTTCCGGGCCTCCCTCTTCTGCTTCGCACTCCTCTTTCTCTCCACTACACGTGGTTTCTCCCTCATGGAGCTCGAGGCCACAGGTACAGGAACCTGCTCTCGAGTCTTCATCTTCTTTAGTGCTGGTCTCTTTGTGCTTCATTCCGAGGGACTCACGGTGGGTTCTCTCTGCCTCTTTCCTTGGGTTTAGGCGAGAGTTCTTCCGGCGACTTCGTCCGTCTAAGTCCCCTGCTCCGAATGCTAAGGTGCAGAAATAGCAGAAGCTCACAATACTGCAGCTTCTTTCTCCTTCCTTTTATCCTCGACTATCTTCCTGCGGATAGAGTATGTGTGTGAGGATTCCATACTCACCTCCCATTCTAGGTCAAACTTCATTTTCCGAAGGCCACTTGCCTCATTTAATCCTTCTCGGATCTCCCTGACCGTATTTCAATGCGACTTACAAAAGGTCATCATTTTATTTAGTATCTCCTCCATCTTATTGAGATTAGTAAGCTCTTTCTACCGATGCTGATCCACAGCGACCGTGTACTGCTTCGCTTGAGTTTTGGCATTGATCATGCCCTCTGCTCACCGTCCGTTTCCCCGACTTCCACTTCTCCGCCGAACATTTGTTCGTTCAAGCTCCTCTCCAGCAAATCGGCCTCCTCGAAGTTTCTTTGGTCCTCCCCAAAATCCTTGGGACCGGCACCGGCCACCGGGGCTTGCACCCGATCGGAAACGGTGGGGAGATTTTTACTCCCTTGGGGTAATTTTTTTTTTGAAACTCGTTCATCGTTGATTTGTTAATCGGGGTTTCTTCCCCTATCTGGTTTTTGGCCTCCCCGGGTATTTGATTTCCCCGGTACCACTCATCTCTGGGAGGATTCCTCTATCCGCAACCTAGGGAGTCGCCCGATGTGAGACCTGCAACACCACACGGGGTAGAGATACCTCTACAGCTACTAGAGCAGTACTGTATCGCTACGAGGGCTATTTTGAGAGTTTCGTTGTATAAGCTTTCTAATATTATTGCAATAGTGACACATATACCTCACGCAGTATTTTGAAAATTTAATAGGTCTGCAGCGCTATCACAGTGTTAATCATTGATCTGCTGCTGCTGGCTTCCGTCGGAGTCGACTTTGGATTCGATCTGCAGCTGCGGTTTCGGCCCTTGAGTTGTTGCGGTATTGTGGGAAGTGACGATTCGGACGTCGCATCACCTCCAGTTGCGTCGGGATCGATAGTTCTGCGAAGACCATCGTGATCGTAGCTTCCGGAGGTTACATCTGTGCTAACTTGCCTTAAATACCCCCAATATTTTTTGATACAATCTGATTGCCTTGGAGTAGACTCGGGGGGTTATGGCTTGGCTGAGCCTAACTAGGCATTTGAGCTCCTGGGCATATGTATTCAACGATATATCCTCTTAGACTGATCTTAAATCGAAGTTGCGTTTTTCCTTCGCTGACCCACGCCAGTCTGGTATTAATTCATCAACACACAGCAATATGAAGTTATCCGTGTAAAAAAACTTGAAGCTAGATAATAGTTTTGAAAATTCTAATACTGGTAACGAAATAAAAATATTGAACGATGAAATTTGTCTATTTATAATTAATTATAGAACTAAGAATAGAAAAAATAATCTTCCATGTTGATAAACCATACAACTTAGAGTTACTTGTATTTATAAAAAAATCAAGATTGCTCGACTACTTTCTATTTGCGAAAATTCTTCCAGTAGTATTAAACTTTCTAGCATGAATATTAATGATAGTTATATTTTTTCATTGCAGCTCGATAAGAAAGCCCCAGAGGACAACCGGGCCGTAGCATGCGGATCAATTGCGGGAAGGACGTTTTTCTGACCCCGCGTCGATCATTGGCCGAAAATCGGCGTCAATCGTCGAGGAGCCGCAAGCGATCAAGAAGAACGGAGTTCGATACTAGCGACCGATGAGCACGGGGGATGGCGGCTCGGTGTTGGGCCCTTTACAAGGAGGGGCCCAGCCCACGGCCGCGAGCCCCTCCTCTGCCACCACTCCTCTTCAGCAGTCCCAACAGGTTGCCCAGTCCGGAGCCGTCTCACAAACGGGCCCCGGAGCCGGAGCCGCGAGTGTGGCTGGTCAGGCCGCAGTCAAAGCTTCGGCTCCGAAACGTCCGGCTCGTCGTGGTGGCAAAGCAGCCTCCGACAGGCCCGTCAGGGCCCTCTTCATTCTAACTTTGAAAAACCCTCTCCGCAAAATGTGCATCGATGTCGTCGAGTGGAAGTATCCTTTTTTATATAATATGATTATTCAACTTTTTTTTGGACCCCTCTGGATAAAAAATTGGGTCAGACGGAAATCAGTCTTTTTCAGTGAAGTTATGGGGTATGCCGAATAATCTTGGAAACTTTTCTTGAAAAAAATCACTAGAAAATTTATATTTGATTCGTTCAAAAACTTTTGAACGCGCACTTGGGAATGATGTTTCAAAAAAATTCTGCTGAAATAGAACTAAAGTATCAAGAAAATTCAAATCACGTCCATTTAGTACTTTAGGACTTTCTTCTACTCGTACTCCCATGAGAAATATCAAACAAGCGAGTCGGAATACAATTTAACTGTTCCATGAACTGGATAATAATAATGATTTTCCTGGGAGTAAATTCGAAAACTTGTAAAAATCTCAGGGTGGCAATTTGGTAGACAATGTCAAATTCCCGGCCGTTTCCCGGTTTTTCAATTTTCCCGGTGAACTAAAAGTAACATATTCATATCTGTCGCAAAATGCAAACCATGAGGGTAAATATTCAAACAAGGAGATTAATTGTCAAATAGACAGAATAGTTTTCTACCAAAAAATACAATGTTTTATTGAAGTAGTTGAACTTTGAACTGAAAAAATAATTGTTTACAACCAAAAATGGAACAGTAACATTTTCAGTTTGAAAACCCAATTTTATACCAAACATAAGAAGGTTCAACTGAAACAAAGAATCACTAACTGAAGGAGTTGAATTTTCAAATAAATGAAATAATTTTTAGTAAAAAAGATCAATTATTGTCAACCAAAATTTTATTCCTCAAATTTTGAATCCAACCAAACAAATGAATTTTTAACTACAACTACGGAAGTTTAAATTGGAATAAGTTAAATTTTTAGTTGGAAAAAATCACTTATCACAAAGAAAAATTAGCTTGTATGAAAAGAACTACCTCTTTAACAAATCAATTTTTAAGCTAAATAATGAATCTCCAAATAAAATTGTGGAATAGTTGAAATTTTGACCAAAAATTAATTTTCAACCAAAAATACAACTTTTCAACAAAATGGTTGAATTTTGAACTATAGCGATAATAATATCCAACCAGAAATAGAAAAGTAACATTTTTGTCTTAAAAATAAATTTTGAAACAAACAGAAGAGTTTTCAACTAGATGAATTTTCGACTGTAATGAAAAATATTCAACTGTTCAACTTGGATTGTTAACCGTAAAGAAGAATTTTCGAATATGAAAAGTAAATTCCGGAGCAAAAGATGATTTTATGACTAAAAATCAATCTTTTCATCAAAATATTTGAATTTTCAGCGAAATAATTAAACTTTCCATTCAAACAATTTGATAAAAAAGAAAAAGATCAATTTATACCGAAAATCAATTTTTCAACAAAATATGTGAATTTTCAGCTACCGAATTAATCAATCCACCAAGACAAATTTTTATCCAAATAGTTGAATTTTGAACTAGAAAAGATCATTTTCCTCTAAGGAAGGAACAGTTCAATTTCCAGTTAGAGAAATCAATTTTCAACCAAACTGATGAATTCTCAGGTAAAATGATGAATCTTCAACTGGAATAAATATATTTCATGCGAAAAAGGTGAATCTTCAACCATAAAGATTAATTTTCTACAAAAGAGGTGAATTCTCAACAAAGAAAATAAATTCTCGAAGAAATAGTTTAATTTTTAAATTAAAAATCAATATTCTACTAATTACTTGTATCTTCACTAAAAACAGATGGATTGATTTTTGAAAAAGTAGTTACATTCTCAATCAGAGGTGGATTTCAAATTAAAATAATGCACCTTCAACAAAAAGTGTAATTCCAAACAAAAGAATTTAAGTTCCAATTAAGTAGTTGTTTTTTCAACCAAAACAGGATGAATTCGCAATCAACAATATGAACAGGATTTCTATTGCAGTTCAGAAATATTTCGCATTCAAAATACTACTTCTACTCTAAAAATTGCTTGAAGTATTTTCTTCATTTAACATTATGAAGAAGGGAATTTCAAATTTTGACGAATTTTAGCTTGGAAGAGCAATTTTCTCAATTTCCTCTCTTCTCAATTTGAATACAAATTATTTTGAGAAGTTCCCGTTCGGTTTAAATGATTCCTTGTTCCAAGTGAAATTATACATCTCCACTGAAACACTCTGCCCTTAAAAAAAACTTATAATTTTTTTCTGAAATCCCCTGTCCCAAGTCAGATAAATGAAGAGAAGGCAAATAAAACGTGATAAATAAATTTTTTTTGAAAAAATTGAGAAAATAATTCTTCCTGTACGTTTGGGCTACCATCAATTTGATTATCAAACTGGAGACAGCTAAAAAAAATCTCACAGAGCAACATAAAGCATATGTATATTAAAAAATTGTAAAAATTAGACTAAAGGAACGTCAAATTCTTCAAATCAAATGAAAAGATTTTTTTTTTGTTTATAAAAAAGGGGTCAGTTCTCGTATTCTCATGGTGAAACTTTTAATAGTCTAGGTGAAATCAAGTAATTTCCCCTTTTTCAAATTGAATTCCCGGTAAATTTCCGGTTTTCTTTCTGTCATTAAAATTCCTGGTCATTTCCCAGTTTCTTGTTCAAGTCGCCACTCCGGATCTGAAATTTAAAGAATTGTAATCTTCCTCATTTTAGATAGTCTCTCAAACAGTTATTAATAACACCTCAGAATAATATAATCAGGATTTGATACATTCCTTAATCGAAGAAAGCTCTTTATAAGAGGGGTTCGAAGGAATGGAGAAATCGCTTATAATAAATTACTCTCCGACTCTTTCTTACATACTGCAGGGTAGCAAAGTGCTCGCGAATCCAATATAGTAAATCCTCCCTTGGAATGTTTTTATTCTAAAGAAGTTAAAAACGATCCCCATCGTTCAATTCTTCACCATCTTTATAGGATTTTCCTTTGAAAAGAAGCGAAACGATTTCTCATCCTAAAATAGGATGAACTTACGGATTCTTTGAATCCGCAATTTTCTAAACCTTTCAGATATTCTGTACCGAAATTGATAATAAATATAAATCACCCTCAAGAAATTGTTCCTCTAAACAAAAATTAATTCTGCTTTATATGTGAAAATTCCTTTACATAATTACATTTTATGAGCCCTAGTATATTTTCCGTTCATATTGGCACTCTCCATGCTCTCAGTTGGCCGTTATTGACTCGTTGGCTGACCATAACCGCGGATATCTACTTGCGGCATTTTTATATACCTGCTTCAATGCACGTACTTTCCTTAACACATTTTCAATATTCAGACCCTTCGAGTGGCTTATTCTCATGACGATTTTCGCTAATTGTGTAGCATTAGCTGTCTACACTCCATATCCTTTCGGTGACTCCAATGTGACCAACTTTTATTTGGTAAGTGATTTTACTTTTTATACATATGCACACAAAAAATCTAAACGAATTTTGAGTCATTGAATAAAATAAAATAGCATAAAGTTCTTATTTATTTTTAATGTGTCCCCTGAGGGTTTACATAACTCCCGTTCCTTCGCATACAAAAAATTTTTAACAATTTTCTTTTTTTCTCTTAGCCTAACTTATTTCCTAATATATACGTATGGACATATAAAACTCTTATTCTAACGCATAACGCAACGTGAGGGGTGACTGAAAGGCGGCGAGCGAGCAAGCGAGTGAAGACGAGTGATCAAGTGCTTGAGCGTTTTTAGCGATTTGAGCGTACGAGCGAGAGAGAAAGAGCGCAGCCTCATCCCATTCTACTTGATTCTACTTATTCTTGCTGTACAATTTTATCCACCTTATTTCTCTGTGTGACTTCTGTTTCCTTTTTCTTTTACTCCTCCTCCACCTGAACCTTTTCCTTTATACAATCATTCTATCATTATATCTCGTCCGCTCCTCTAGCTTTCTCCAATTCCCTCATCCCTCATCACCCTTTCATTACCCTGTCCTTCCTCCCTCGGAATCCTCACCATGTTCTCTCGCCAGCTTCCTTTTTCTTCCATTCCTCCCAAACATCCTTCTCATACATGTTTCTTCTTCCCATTCACATATTCTGCACATTCTTTTCTCCTTTTTTTCCCAACACGTCACTTCTTTGACCTCGTTTCCCAATCTAAATCTTGCTATTCTTGTCCATCTCTTATCTCCCCATCCCTTTAAAAATGCCTTCCTTTTCCATTACCCTAAACCATTTATCGTATTTTGATTCATTAATCTTCCCCCATCTTCTTATTAATTGACTTTCCTGATCTTTTTCTTCTAATTCTTCAAAGTTTACTCCAATTTCCTCTCCCATATGTCTATCTGTAAGGAACTCCCTTCTTCCTTCTTCCCATTTCGTTAACTCAATTGCCTTCCCTTTTCACCCTTCCACCTCCTTTGGACATTCTTTCGCTTACTCTCATCTCTTTTCCTCCCTTAGCTTTTCTTCAAAATTCAAGGGCCTTTCCCTGCCCTGATACTTAATTTATCCCTTTGCGTTTCCTCTCTTACCATATATCCAGGTGTCCTCCAACCCACTCCTAACGTCCATCTCACATATCGTTCTTGCAACCTTTCCATCTCTTTCCTTTCCTTCCATCCCTATATTTCTTGTCCATACCCTAAAACTGGCCATACCAGGGTATCAAACAACCATATTCTTCTTTTCCAATCTTTCTTGAGTCTTCTTTTTTCCATACCCCATACCTGTTTCTTTACCCCTCTTGCTCCTTTTATTCTTTCTCTTATATGTGCCTTATGATCTCCATTTACTTGCAAGGAGTATCCCAACTATTTAAACTCTCTTACTTCTTCTATTTTTACTCCCTTCCATCTCATATTCCATATTTTTTTCTTTCTCCTCCTTTTCTGAACCTCATTATCTTCGTCTTCCCTACATTCAATTTCAATTTCTTCTCATCTAAGTATTTCTCCAACCTTGTAATTAGACCCGCCTTCATCTTTTGCCATCATTACTATATCATCTGTGTAGGCCAGTGTATATATCTTTACTTTCCCCAACTCAACACCTCCTCATCTTTCTCTGCACATTCTTTTTTCCAAGTCTGAGATCAAGATATTCAATAAAAGTGGACTCAGAGGGTACCCTTATCTTACTCCTCTCACCAAGCAGGAACTATCCCTACTTGATTGGCTACTTGTAACCTAATTTTTGTCTCACGAAATATTTCTGTAACCCTCTTTAATAATCCTTCTTTTATACCTTTTTTTACTATACCCTTTTATATCTCCTCCCTGTCCAGAGAATCGAACACCGCTTTTAGGTATACGAAGATAGCTATGAATCCTCCCTTCGTCAGTCCATCACCCCCATTAGTTTTCTGAACTCCGTCTGACTTGTTGGCACTATCCCTTTTTCCTCAACTTCTTTCTTTATTATTTCCGGTTATTCCGTATAATATACATATAACCTGCACAAGGTTGGCATTAGCGTCACCCCCCTATGATCCTTAACCTCCTCTCCTTCGCCTCTTTTAAATATCGATACTACTACCCCTTTTTTCATAACTCTGGCCAACCCTCTCCTCTTCATACCCTATTGCACATTATCCATGTCCATTCCCCTACTTCATTCCCCCCATATTTCCACACTTTCTTTGGAATTTCATCCAGACCTGGACCTTTTCCCTCTTTCATTATTCCTAAAACATTGATTATTTCTTCTCTTGTCATAAACCCTCCCTAGTCTCTTTCTCTTTTCCCTCTTCCGCCCTTCATAACTTTATTCTCTACCTCTCCTAGCAGATCCATGAATTACTTTTTCTATTCTACCATCTCTATATCCTGGTTTACCCTTGTCCTTCTTTTCCTCTCTTTTTTTACAACTTCCCAAACCTCTCCTTCTGTTCTCCGCCTCTTCTTCAAACCTCCTATCTTCCTCTTTTTCTTTCTTATCACACATTTCAGTATATTATTTCTTCTTTCGTCTTCATTTATCTCCACTCCTTTTTCCTTTCCTCCATCTTCTTCTTTTTTTTCTCATTTCCTTGTTTTCCTCTTTACATTCCTCATCTCAACCATTTCTGTTCATTTCCCCACTAACTTTTTCTCGCGTGTTCCCTGAAACACCCGTTTTATTTCTCCTATAATTATTTTAATCTCTTCATTTTTTTCAAAACAATTATTTAATTTTCAAAAAAGATACTATTGTGATTGACATCTACAAGTTCTGCCAATAACAAGGTTGTTTTAAAGATGGCTGTTACGTGAACCAGACTAAACCTTGATTTTTGAAACGAGAAATTGAATTACACTCCTGAGAAGCTTACTGAACGAGCAATTTTCTTGGTTTCTCATTTGCGTTGCTTGATTGCTTTGTGAACTACCTGTACCCAATTATATTTTGTATGCAAAACTACGAGAACGCATGAGCATTTTCAGTTCTGTGCTCTGCATCAAAACAGAGGAAAGTGAAAATGTTCTGCTTCATTAAAACTCTAGACATTATTTACAAACACAGAATGAAACCCAAAAATGATTCTTGAATCTAAATTTAAAATTTACCAAAAACAAAGTAACAATCCCGTAATGACCATATTTCGAGGAGCTAAGAAGGTACCATGATATAACCTCGCCTTGAAGGTAAATAAAATTAAACTATCAAATCTAATTAAAAAAAAAAAGGGGAAAAAAGTAGTATTATACTTTTTGAACACTCTGTTCATCTTAGAGGAAGAACATCAGGTTACCCATGGAGTATATCTGTATCGCTTCTGATTATAAGGGTACAGAGGAATATCGATTAAAGGTCAATAGGTGCAGGTGGTCCTCATTTTCTTCATGCCGAAAGTTCGATAATTGTTCATTCTTCCTCTCAGCAACTTTCATCCTGCTGTGATCGAGAACCACGATTTACAGCACATGCTCCATTTTCCTCTTCGTATTCTTTTATTCATTCCATTACAATGAAACATATGATTAGGCTTGCAACCTGTTCACGTTGGTTCTCATGAAGGTGCTGGTCCACTATACTTTATCTTGAACGTAGATAAAATCATACACTAAAAACTTCTTGACTCGCTTATTTATACCATGTAGCTCGTATTCAGGAGAATGGATTACCAAAGGGCAAAAGACCTTATACAAGAAGAAAAAGAAATCACAAAGAAATATTGATTTCAAGTCAGAAGGTGTAGGTGATTCTCGAATTGTTCATGCTGAAGTTCAATGATTGTTCAACCTCCTTCTCAGAAAAGGGAGATGCAAAATTTTGTTACAAGCAATATTTAAGTGGGTGAAGCTAGATCGGAAAAGAAGAAGATAGAATATCTTTGACGTAGTAACCATACTGTAACGGGGATGCCCGGCTATCCACCGCTATGTATATACAAAATTCGAAGACGTGCAAATAGTCGATAGAGCGCAAAAATTGACTCCGGACTAGGAGTCGAACCCAGGCCGCCATTTTATTAAGTCGACACGCTATCCACTGTGCCAAGGAGCCTCATATTACTCAGACTCAGTGGGTCGTAGACGCTCCAAATTTTTCTGTACAATATTCACTATATGTTTCTTACGATACCGGTGAGGAGGTTTAGAGATCATTAACTTCGCGGGTTAAACTCATGTTAAAACCACAACGTTACAAAGCCCCTTGCTAGACGCTAAGATGAGGGCGAGCGACGAACTATCTAGGCGGACAATTCCTACCTCGAAACGGCCTTACTTCAAGCTCCCACCACACACCTCAAAACTCAGCAGCATACTATATAAAAACAAAACCTATATACACATCTAGGGTTACCAGACGTACTAATTTATCAGTACATGTCTTGATTTTTTGACCCCGTACGGATTCACTGATTTTGCAACGAAGTGAACTGATTTTTAGTAAAAAACACGATTTTCCGCTTTTTTATTAAACTTTTCTTCCAAATCGATGTATTGATTTGAAAGAGCTCTTTATTTCACGCACACACATGCAAGTGCGCGCAAACACACACGCACACACTACACATACAAGGTATATAATAAATACACCGAACGATTTTTCCTCTTGGTCTTACTATATCTGATGAAAAGAGACAAAATAAATCGTTTTTTTAATGCGTTCGCGAGTGACATTCCATACGATCGATTATTGAGACTGGTAACACGATTTGACACGATTCGTTCGATTGATCTATCAGATTTTTCTTTTCAAGGGCGTTTGACTGTCAGGTTTGATTATATGCAATACGACCATGAGGGCGGAAGGGGGGGGGGGGTCGAAATTGGAGGTGTACTGATTTTCCGGTGGACCGATCTGGTAACCCTATACACTACAACAACACACAATATCAGTAAGTGCCCGGCCTTTCTCTTCCATATACAGAGAGACGGATAGGCGATACTGCAAGAACCAGAAAAACACATGGGTTTCTTAGTTGGGCGCCAATTATTATAACGATATTTATTTATACCGCTATCATCTTTGCTTCAAAGCGATTTTATGTAACAAAAAAAATCTTTATAGGAGCAGAATACAATTTATTCTATTAACAATGCACTAAATTCAAATAAAAAATTGGTTTCGAACTAAAAAAAAACTGTCTAGCTTAGCCCCATCTGGAAGATGATAGAGGGGGTGGTCCACAAAATTTAAAGGAACATCTAAACTAAATTATTATTATCTTATTTTGCTAATTATTCGAGAAAAATATATTATACTTTTAATCAAATTTTATTTTCAAAAAATGTAGGACACCAACATATCCCATTACCTGGGTAACACCAAAACAATAGAATTCAGAAAATAATATGGACGGCATATTAAACGAAAGAATATAATTATCTAGGACAAAACAACTAGATAAAAAAAAAATTTTACTTAGTCTAGGACCTTCCGTCTTGGTTTTCCAAAACTTTCTACACGGGATACACAACAAAATTCAATTTGGCATCTCAAAAAAAAAAGTATAATATTTGAATTAGGTGAATTTATTCTAAACATCAAGAACATAAAAGAGTAGAGGAATCGGGAAAATCTCAATGGGGGCAGGGTCTTAAACAATTTCACGGGAGGTAATATTAACAGGAAATTATAACACTCATAAATGATGGGTCTCGAATCAAACTCGAAAAACCCATAAAATAAGTCTACAAGCAAACACAAAAAAAAATGATCATAACATGTCACAAAATACTAAAACAGCACAAAAAAAGCATGATTCAAGCTCAAAAGTGGGCTTGTTTCAAGGTGTAACTGGAGTTAGCCCCGAGGAAGGAGGACAGACTTGTGCACTTTACAGGCAAACAAGGTTCACCGAAAACAAGCTGTAACAAAAACAAGACTTTTTTTTACTGTGAGGTCTAGGCAACATTGAAATATTTACACATCTCCAGTCAAGGAAATTCTCCTACTTCGCTTGTGTGCACAAACTAACGCAATTTGAAACTCATTAGGCAACAGAAACCGGAGAAGAGCTACAAAACGTACAAGAGAATTGTCTTTTTCCGAAATATCAAAAGCAAATTCACCTTGAAGGATTTATTTAGAGCAGGAACAGGAACACAGGGACGTACAGGAGTCCAAAGGGAAATAAATTGGGACGTGATTTTGTTCAAAAACACATTTTATCACGACACACCAAACCAGACGACGTTATCGCTCCAGAAGCTGCAGACGAAAGATCCTGATCTTCAAGCGTTGTTTATTCTCTTGACAACCGACTTCGTCCTGATTGGATTGGAACCGATTAAGTAGTTGGCGTTGCTATGGACTGTCTAATACGTGAATATTGGCCAGAATTGTAGTTATGGGTGCTAGGTCCAAACAAAATAATATCTCCTGAATCTGATTATATATAAATATATTAAATCCTGTCCAAAATATTTGATCACCAAGCCGGATACTAGGTCTTTAGTGCAAGTATCCAAATTAAAGTACCTAGCACCGGGAACGCTCACAGTAATATCCGGGAATGAGCTATGGAGGTCCCACTCGCATTGCCGGGGATCAACAGGTAACCTTCTCAAAAAATGAGCTCTTGAATTCCACTCCGAGGTAGATAAGTTGAAGGGGCATCATAATAGTAGATAGCATAATCCCTAATAGCATTCCAAGAATCATCAACACTTTATGAGGTACTAACAGAAGGATAGAAGTAATTTGGCAACAGCAATAGAATTGTCGGGAAAATTCAAATTGGTACAGTTATTCCAATCGACAATAGGCGTCCCCAATGTTTCTAGAAGTCGCTCTCACAATCAGGATGATACAGGACAATATAAGATAGGACAAATTCATCGGGATGGAACAGGATTCTTCAGGAGGATCCATGCGCAGCCAACACATATAGAAATAAAAGGAAAAATGGAGAGAATAATTCTTAGAATATAAGGGACTACACTAAATACAACCCGGTCTTGGAAAACCGTGCAACTCCCGGAGTTCGTCAATTGAATTGAGTCATTATATTTTATTAGTTAATTGATATCCGAAGAATTAAACCATCGAAATTGTGAAATTACTAGCTTCTGACTTGCCACAAAAATGCAACTCACAATACCCAATAATTTAGTAAACATGAAGGTAAATTTTATTGCAGGTAAACTTAACCCTGAAATCTGGGTAAATATTACACCTTGTTTGTACTGTGTGTGTGTTCTCTCATATATTCCATGAAAAAGGAACATGTATAGGTAACCTGTTCACGTTGATTCTCACGAGGGTGCTCGTCTCACGTTGGTGAACAAGCCAAAGCACACATTACGACATGGTGCTTCCCCGCAATGCTTGAAAGTTGCTCATCCTATATTTGTTGTATGTACATCAGTTTACATATTGGGTTTATCTATGACGGCTCGCCAATAATGATCCATCAATCTCGAAAATTTCATGTAATTGATGCTGTCCTGTTATCGATTCTGAATGTTATGAATCACGTGTCATCGAGTTGATTAAATTGGAAGTTGCTGGTGGTAATAGTGCACACAAAACTTGAATACCAACTAACTTGATACTAATTAATGGAATGATCTCTTATTTGCAGTCAAACTGTCACAGCAAAAAAAGTTCTTAAAATAAGAACAGTTTTTTCATATTTCCAGCATGCAGCAATTTTAAGAACTCGATCTTCTTAAACCCAAATGCTGCATAAGTATTCTTAAAATAAGTAGTGTCAATACTTTTTTTAAGGATTGTCACTACTTATTTTAAGAAGTGTTCGAATAGTGATGCGGAGAATAATAATGGAAGTTGAAATTTACTTACAATCAATTTTATTTTACTACAAAAAAAATTGAATTTATTTATTTCGTTTTTATTTACGTTTTTATATGTTAACATTACAAGTTTGAACAGCTGTATTAATCATCATTTAGTAGTACATTTAGTCATGCTTTCAATGGAAAGCAACTCTTAATATTAGAATTTTGCAACATGAAATACATTTTTATAATTGAAGGGGTGCACCGCATACGGGCGTAAGTGCCAAAATCCGAGTTTTACAGGAGAGACAAAAAACGGTATAACT
>WSXT02228906.1:0-31544 GCA_011762715.2 Neuroterus valhalla | reverse complement strand
GGAGTAAAAATTTACTCCTGATGCTGGAGTATAGATTTTTACTCTAAAGATGAGAGTAGAAGTAAAGAATATACTCTTGAAATATTGTAGAAAATTTGGCCATTGAAATACAAATTCGAAGGTTAGAACGCTAACGTAACCTGAAACTGTCTCGGAATCATTAATCTCTTCTCAATTCTGTTGACTCCTGAATGAAAATTCGCACTGAAAATGTAAAAAACTAACATGAAGTAGCAGAGAATTGTCCAGAATTGTAGATTTTTTCCAATATCTGATGATTTATTCTCTGGGATTCAGATTCCCTGTGAAAAACGTGAATATAACAAGCCATTTGTCGAAAAACTTTACGCTAACATAACCTCAAATTGTTGGAAAATCATAAAAGTTGAAAATCCAAAAATTTCAATATTTTAAATTCCGAGATATTTTTCTTAATATTTTTCTAAGATTTCATTACCTTTCAATTTGTAGTATAAGTGGAAAGGGGGCTTCAGGACCCCAGATAGAAATGTTCCCCAATCGAAAATGGCGTTAAGCACTTTCTATCATTTGAATTCTTGTTGCACTAGTTTATACCAATTTTATAAAATTATTATTTTTCCCAACGGAAATATTTTCACACACAATAAATGTTCTGAAGAGTAGGCGTTAAGAGAAGAATGGCTAACGGTTATTGACGTTTGTGGGTGTCGCACTGCAGAAACTTTTGTGCTATTGCAGTCGGAAGCGATCCTTCTAATCTGAACATTATTTTAAATTTTCATAAAAATGTTGATTCTTTTAAACTATTGATAGAAAGCAACTAGTTCCTCTCAAGTTGTTCTCATAACTAGTTACTTGTTTTTTGTAACGATGTCGGTAACGAAGTTTATTGTGTGAATAACATTTACTCTATAAAAAATACTAATAGTTCATGTTTCTCAATTGGAAAAATGTGATATAAAGTTAATTGAAGAATAAACAAACTCTTATCAACGAACTAGAATTTCATATATTTACAATATGGAATTTTCAATAATTAATTATTAATTTTGATATTTCCTAGAGAATGCCTTCTGTTCAGAGCTTAAACATTGTTCTTGTTTCTTATACAGTTTTTGAAAAGAAACGATTTTTATTTGCTTCGTCTTTATAATATTTCTAACAGTTCTCCAATTTATTTGTATCGTTGCCACCAATGATAGGATATATATTTCAAGAATCTTCGAATGTGATTCCTGGTTTTAATTTAAATTCTCGGTTGATTTCCGGTTTTTTTCCGATTTCATTTAAATTCCTAGCTATTTTCCAGTTTTTTAGTCACCAGGCACCATATAGATGATACATGAGTCAAAAATTAATGTTTACTAGAAAAAGAAAGGATTTTACCCAAAATGGTTACAAATTACACCAAACAGATAAATCTTGAACTAGAAATTCATATTCTCTGCGAAAAAGAATTATTTTCAAACAAAGTTAAATTTTTTGATTCAATTGGAATGAAAAATCATCGATTAAAAAAATTGAAAGTCAAGAGAGGAGTTCAACTTTGAACCAAAGAAATAAATTTTTACCTAAGGCTTCAATTATATATTTTTTTAAAAAGAATAATGGTCAACAAAAGAACGAATTTCCAACAAAATGTACATTTTTATAGAATTGTTACAATTTTAGAGATGAATTTTGAACCAGAAGAATGAATTTCTTTCAGAAGAATTGGACTCTAATTAAGTAGGTACAGAATTACATTCCAAACTAAAGATATTTGTTTTCTGTAAGAAAATAATTGTTCAACAAAATACGTGAATTTTCGACTGGGAATGAAGAACATCGAACGATGCAAATTTTGAACCAAAAAAAAGTTAAATTTGCAGCTGAAAAAATGATATTCAACCAATTCATTTTTGTTTTCGAACAAATTATTCGAATTTTGAAACCTGTGATTTCTAGAAATTAAATTTGGTAAAATAAGCATTTAAGGACCAGATTTGAACAGATTTTTAAATTATTTTTTTTGGAGAAATTGAATTTTTCTTTTAAGTTAGGTATTTGGAAAAATATCAAATTACATGGCTGAAATTCATCTTCCTCCTTAAAGTTAAATTAAACTTCAAAATTTAGTGGCAAATTTATAAAAAATTAGCCTTTTTGGCTTAGAATCTTAATAATCTGACTGAATTTTTCTTTTTTCTCGACTGAAAATTGAACGCTCTGGCTGGTAATTCGTTTTTTCATTGAATTTAAATCTTTTTGATTGGAAAAAATGATTTTTTTGTTGAGATGTGATAGAGAATTTATCTCTTCTTGTTGGAAATCAATTTTTCTCGAACGAAATATGAACTATTCGATTTCCAGTTGAGAATTTATCCTCTAATTTTTTCAACGGAAAATTTAACAGCTATATTTTTGATGAATAATACAAAAATTTGGTTGAAAGGTCATTCTTTCTAGTTGAAAATTCAAATGTGTTGTTGACGATTTATCTTCTTGAGGTGAGAAGTAACTATTTTGTTGAGAATTCAAAAAAAAATTGGTAGAAAAGGTTTTTTTTCGCGTTCTAAAATGAAATTGTCTTGGAGTTTTTTATGATGCAAAATTTATTTTCCTGGTTGTAGATTTATCAATCAAGTTAGAACGGGTCTCTTTGCTTGAAGAATTTATTAATTGATCCAGAATGTACTTTTTTTGTGTCAGAATTTTAAGATTTCAACAGCAAAAAATGATCATATCCGGTTTGAAATTCAACCGCTCTGTTGAAAATTTTTATTTTTGAGTTGAATATCATGACTATTTTGAACGAAAATTCAATTATTCACTCGAAAATTACCATGAAATTCATGTATTTTTTTATTTGGTTAAAAAGGATTTTTTTTCGGTAGAAGATTCCTCACTTAAGTGATGAACTCATTTAAATTGAAAAACGATCTCATCTGCTGAAATTTAGAATATTTTGATGAAAATAGTTTGTTTTTTTTTGTATGGGGAAATATTCTGCTTGGTAGAAAAATATTTTTTGTCCAAAAATTCAACTGCTTGTTCCGATGTTGAGCTCTTTCGTATGGAATTCTTTTTGAATTTTGCTTTTTAGCAGAACATCAAACTTTTCTGATACAAATTATGAAATAAAAAATTACACACATAATAAAAACCGTTAAAAATCACGAATTTCCAACAAAATATGTGAATTTTCCAGGAAAAACAAGTTGAGTATTTCATGAAAGTAAAACAGTTGAATTTCCAGTTAGGAAAACCAAATGTTTGAAATCTCAACCAGAGAGAGAGAGGAATTCTCCAACAAAAGATACGGATCTTGAACGGAATATAGTAATTTACAACAGAATAGTTTAATTTTCGCATAAGTAATTAAATTTTTAAACAAATGGAGAAATTTTCTACAAAGAGGATCAGATATTTATGAAAATAAACTAATTTTCATCGGAAGTTCTTAATTTTAACTAATAAGATGAATTTGCAACTTATATGGAGAATTTTCAACAAACAAAATTAATTTTAACAATACAATTCATTTTTAATCGAATGGTTATATTTCTAAGAAAGAAAAATGATTTTCTACTAAAAGAGCCAATTTTCAAACAAATTTCGAACTGAAGTGACGGATCTTCAACAAAAAGAGTGAAATTCAAATGAAAGACGATATTTTTCTAATTGAGGAGTCAGATTTGCAAGAAAAACAAAAATTCAACAGAATATACATATTTTTGAATAAAAGAGAGATGAATATTTAACAAAAGTGAAACTGGTAAATTTTCCGTTGGAAAAACCAAATTTCAACCGAACGGTCCAATTTTTAATCTGGAAGAGGTATTTCTAACTGAAATGACGAATCTTTGACTAAAAAAGTTTTACTTTCAAACAAGAAGGTATATAGTTGAAAATGCGAAGAAATAGGTATATTTTCCACCAAGAAGATTAATTTTCTTGAAGAACAAACAAACTTTTATCGAATTTTCCGGATTTTAAACTAATAAGATGAATTTGCACCTTAAAAGATGATTTGTAACAACAATAATTAATTCCAACAATGTAGTTCCATTTTCAACCAAATGTTTGAATTCTTAACGAAGGAAAATAATCGTTTGCCAAAGGAGACAATTTCCAACCAAGTTTCATTATCAAGCAATTATAACCAATTTTCAACCAAGTTTCCAACTAAAATGACGGATCTCCAACAAGAAGAGTAAAATTCAAATTAAAGAGGATATCTTTTTGACTAACCATTCGGATTTGCAAAAAATACGAAGATTCAACGGAATATACGTATTTTTGAAGAAAAAAATGATGAATATTCAACGAAAGTGAAACTGTTAAATTTTCAGTTGGAAAAACCAAATTTCAACCGAAATGTTTAGTTTTCAACCTAAGAGAGGAATTTCTAACTGAGATGACGAATCTTTGACTGAAAATGGGGATTCCCATAGAAATAGTTTTACTCCCAAACTGGAATATAATAGTTGAATTTCCCAACAAATAAAAAAAATTCCCACTATGAAAATTAATTCTCAATAAAAACAAACTTATTCTCATCGAATTTATATCAAAATTTGTTCTTTGTTTGTTCTTAGCTTGAAAATTCTTCTCGGTTTGCAAACCCGATTTGTTAGTAAGAAAGTTGAAATTAAAATTGGAAATTTACTCTCTTTTCTAAGATGTTGATTTTAATCGGAAATTTGATTGAAATTTGGCTTTTGAGGTAGAAAATTATCATTTTTTGCTGAAAATTCAACAATTCGGTTCGAAGTTAAACTGCAGTGTTGAAAATTCATTTTTTTCTGATAGAGATCTATCATATAAGGTAGGAATTCATCAAGTTATTTTGAAATTCAAATTTTTTGGGAAAAATAGTTCGTTATTCGATCGAACATTTTCCTATTTTTTCGAGAGTTCAACTACTTGCTCAAATGTTTATCTACTTTCTTCAAAATTCCCATTTTCCGTCCAAAAATCCTCCTTGCGGCTAGAAATTCTTCCCTCTGGTTGAAAATTGACCCATTTGGTTCTGTGTTTTTTTTTACCTGAAAACTTAACTATTCAACTCTTGTTTATCATTCTCCCTTTCTTTCTTGCAAATCAATATATTCTGTTGAGAATTTATACTGGTTTGTAAATTAAACTCGTTACTTAGAATTATATTTTCTTTTTAAATTGATTTTCTCTGTTTGTTGAAGATTCGTCATTTACGATAAAAATGTGGTTGGATGTCGGCGTTTCAGTTAAAAAATTATTCGTCATTGGTAGGATATTCATAATCTAAGTAGCAAATGCATCTAATAATTTGAAAAATCCACTCTTTCGATGTAAAATTTTGTTTTTCTAACTGGAAATCCAACTATTTTGCTTTCGCTAGATATTCGTCTTTTTTTCCTTGAAAATCCATATATTTTGCTAAAAATTTCTTTTGGTTTAGGGGAGAAGCGGCTATTGTGGCGCGCATAACATTCAACAAGCTATAGAAAGAGAAATATAATCAATAATATACCATTTCAAAATAAGTAAAACATAAATTGATATCTTAGCTTTGCTTTATTTATAAGGTTAATTGAATCTATATCAATAATCAATACTTAATCATTAGATCTCCTGAAAAAGTCCACGTGCGTCAACTTACCCTACCTGTCGGGTAACGTGACGCGTACTATTAAGTTGATCTGTTTGACAATAAGAAAGAATTTGCGAACAATAAAACGCACAATTTCAGTAAAATCAGAAATTTATGTTTATTTGCAATTGCTTATTTCCAGTTAGATGTTATTTTTCAGAAGTAATTAGTGTCCAAAACTATGAACCGAGCTATCAACATGAAATACACAGCATTTCCACATTTTACCATCAAAATGGCCGTCCGCGCCACATTACCCGCTTGTGTATCGTATCGAAATAAGACTTCTTTCTGCGAATGTTAACAAACTTTACGTATTTCTAATACATGAAACTCTTCAAAAAAATCGAGAGATCAATAATAATAATAATAATAATGGTAGAAAATTATTCTTCTTTGCTGGCAATTTAACAATTTGGTTCCAAGTTAAAAAACATTGTTGAATATTAACTTCTTGATTGAAGATTCATCATATAAGTTAGAAATTCATCTCATTAGTATAAACTTCAACATTTTGATCCGAATTGTTTTGTTCTTATAGAAAATTATTCTTTGTGTAGAAAACTATCCTATTTGTTCGAAAATTTAACTACTTTTCCGAAAGTAACAAAATTCTGTTTTTAATTCCCATTTTCCGTTAAAGATTCGTCATTTTGGTTAGAAATTCCTCTCTCAGGTTGAAAATTGACCAATTCGGCCCAAATTATTTTTCTTCTAATTGGAAACATAACTGTTTAATTCTTGTTAAATATTCGTCTCTTTCTTCTTTGAAATTCGGATTTAATGTTGGAAATAAGTGTTAGTTTGCTAATCTCATTCGTTCGTATGAAATACGTCCTTAAATGAATTTTGGTTGCTGTTGATGATCCGTCATTTTAGGTGAAAATTTCTTTGAAAAGTAGTCTTTTCGGTAGAAAATTATTCTTCTTTGTTGGAAATTTAACATTTCGTTTTTAAGTTGAAAAAAATTGTTGAATATTAACATCTTGGTTGCAGATCATGAGAGGAGTAGCAAATTTATCTAGTAATTTGAAAATTCTAATGTTTTAATGAAAAATAGTCTGTATTAATAGATAATTAATTTTCATGATTGCAAATTTTTTTATTTTTCCGAAAATTCAACTACTTGCTAAAATGTTCAACTACTTTGTTGAAAAATTCCCATTTTCCGTTGAAGTTTCGTCATTTCGGTTAATAATTCCTCTCTCGGGTTGAAAATTGGGTCATTTGGTACAAATTTGTTTTTTTTTTCTAATCGATAACTTAACTATTTTACTCTTGTTGAACATTCATATTTTTTTTCGTGGAAATTAATATATTCTGTTGAAAACTCGTATTGGTTTTAAAATTCATCTCATTAGTTTAAAATTCGAATATTTAGATCAAAATAAGTTTGCTCTTATAGAAAATTATTCTACTTCACAGGAAATTATCCTATTTTCCGAAAATTAGAATAATTTTTCAAAAGTAAAATTTTCTATTGGTAATTCCCATTTCCCGTTAACGTTTCGTCATTTAAGTTGGAAATTTGGTAGAACTAGGCTTTTTAGGTAGAATATTATTTTCCTTTGTCGAAAATAAAACAATTTCGTTTGAAGTTGAACAAAATTATTCAAAATTAATTTTTTGGTTCAATTTCGTCATCTAAGTTACAAATTCATCTCATTGTCTGAGAATTGTAATATTCTTATGGAAAATTAATCTTCGCAGCCGTATATCTATCTTCTTGTTCGTAAATTCAACTATTTGTTAACCATTTGGTTCAATTTTGATTTTTCTTTACTGAAAACTAAACCCTTTTCGACAGATATTCACCTTTTCCTTGAATATTTATATTTATTAGAAAATTCGAATTCCCTTGGTAAGATGAAACGCAAAGTTGTAAACATAACAATTTTTGGGAAACATAAGAAAATCTCGTATTTTGGTTGCAAATTCAACCATTTTCTGGAAAATTTGTAATATTGGCATAAAAATGAAACCTTTTGAAAGTTAAACCAAACATCGTTCAAAATTTTACTATCTCGTAAAAGATGAACACTTTGTCTAAAAATAATATTCTTGTGTTTATGTTTCATCTTTCTGGTACAAGATTCGAACATTTTCTTGGGAAATTTAACGATTTCGTTCAAAATGTAATCAATTTGTTGAAAATTCAGTATCCATTTTTAGTTAAAAACTTAAATTTTTTTTGGTTGAAAATTCAACTTCCCACTTATAATCTATCCATTTATTCAAAAAATAGAAAAAATACAGAAACTTCGTCTTTTTGATAGCAAATTAATCTTCTTCGTTGAAAATTCAACTTCTCATTTGAAAATTGAACTACAGTGTCGAAAATTCATTTTTTGCTTGTTCCTATTTTGTTCGTTAAAAAGCGATTTTTTGAATTGAGAATAAATTTTCCATTACTGGCTAGAAAACTTTAGTTTTTTATTCGAGAATTCAATTTTTCCATTAAAATCCATTCATTTATTTTTAAAAGGAGAAAAAATAAAGAAACTTTGTCTTTTCGATGGCAAATTAACCTTTTTTGTTGAAAACCTAACTTCTAAGTTGAAAACTAAACTACATATATTGTTGGAAATCTATTTTTTCGTTTGCTTCTAGTTTGTTTGTTAAAAGCAATTGTTGGAACTGAGAATAATTGATCCATTATTGGAAGAAAACTTGAGTTTTTTAGTTGAAAATTCAACTTTCCAGTTATAATCCATCCATTTACTTAAAAAATTAGGAAAAATTATGAAACTTTGTCTTTTTGATAGCAAATTAATCTTCTTTGTTGAAAATTCTGCTTCTCATTTAAAAATTGAACTACATTGTAAAAACTCCGTTTTCTGCTTGTTTCTATTTTGTTTTCTAAAAAGCAATTTTTTGAACTGAGAATAACTTTTACATTATTGGCTAAAAAACTTTAGTTGTTTATTTGAAAATTCAACTATTTAATTGAAAATTCATACATTTCTTTAAAAAAAAAAAATAAACTTTGTCTCTTTGATGGCAAATTAACCATCTTCGTGGAAAATTCAACTTCTCAGTTCAAAATTGAACTGCATGGTTGGAAATCTATTTTTTTGTTTGTTGTAGATCGATCATACAAGTTAAAACTTTATATAATTAGTTTGAAATTCGAATATTTTGATAGGATAAATTGCTTTTCATAAAAAATTGATCTTCTTTCCAGAAAATTCATTTCTTCATCCTAAACTTTGGATAAAATTTGGAATCGCCAGAAAAAAAAAATTCGTTTCTTTATATAAAAATTTATTCTTCACAGTGAGAAAGAATGCTATAAATGTTATAGAGGAAGAGTTGGCGCATTTTTGTAGCATCACCCTTTCCCCCTAGGGTATAAAATAATAGATAAAGGATGATTAGAAAAAACAATAGATCAGAAAACATGTCACGATCAGAAGAGACCTTAGAATCTTAGATCGTTACCTCGACCAAGTTAAAGATCTATAAGATCGATCATGATTAAAATTGACAAGTGCAGATTTTAGATGACTACTGCTCTATGTGGATCATTGCCACGCTGATAAATATGCAATGTTAGAAATAGGATGACATCGACTTACTGATTTTTTTTATGCTTCTGGAAACGTTCCAGTTTGTTTAAATTGAAGATTTCGAAGCCTGAAGCATTGCTTCTGTCAAATTGAAGTATTTATATTGAAAATGATGAGCTTGAACCATTTTTTATGATTTCAAATTTTTAGAAAAATATATAATTGCTATTGTAACTTTTCAATTAAAAGTGTAAGGAGCGTCACTGCCAATCGAAAAAAGAATGGTTTATATTTTAGTTGAAGAAATTTGTTCTAAACAAAGAAAAAACGGAGTTTGCAAAAATAGTTGAATTTTTGATCAGAGATATAAACAGTAATCGTTATATATAATTATATGTAGTTTTGTAAATGAATCATTATACTGTATAGATAAACAGTAGTTTTTTCTCGAGAATGCATTATTCATAAAGTACGATACATTTGGAACATAATGAAACAATTGAATTTTCAGTAGAGAAAAGTAATTCCATACCAAATTTGATTCCAAGTTTTAAATTGATAAAAGTAAGGAAATTAAGTGAAGAAGAAAAAGTTGGATTTCTGAGCTGAGAAGACGAATTTTCTGAAAGACATTTGATTTTTTGACAAAAAAAAAAATTCCAGCGAAACCGATGAACCTCAAGCAACAAAAAATTAATTTTCAAACAAGAAGATAAATTTATGACAAATGAGAGGACATCCCAGCAAAATACATGATGCATTTACGAAGGAAAAGGAAAAATCTAAAACCAAGACTTAACAGTTCAATTTTCAGTTAAAAACAATCAGTTTTCAACTAAAAAAAGATTTCAAGGTTCAGATAAAAGTTTGTCTAATTGAAAGAAAAACGAGTAATAGTTTGGTTCTCAATAAAAACAAATGAATTGAAGGAAAATGAGTTTCTTTTCTTGACCAAAATACAAAAATTGTCAACCAAAAGTGTAATATGGAATTTCATGTTGAAGAATTAATTTTCAACCGAATAAGGAAATAATTCTGAACAAAAAAATTGAATTTCAATCGGGATAGATTATTTTTAACATAGATAGAAAATCCAAAACAAAAAAACAATTGGGGAAGGAAAATCAGTTGGTTTTGCATGCGTAGAAGACGAATTTTCCACAAAAAGGTGAATTTTCAGCGAAACGTAAATGTAAAAAGCGAACTATATCTATATCTGTATGTCTGGATGTATGTCTGTCTGTGCTAAATGACAGACTCTGTCATTTAGCACGATAACTTTCGAAAAAGTTAATTGATTTGATTGGCCTTTGGTACACTCTTTCAGTGTCAGAAACGGACATGTTTTTTGATGAATACAAAATTGTCAGTTATGTAATTTTCAAAATTCGAAAATATAAACAAAAATGAGAATTTTCAGCCAAACAAAGGAAGATAGGAAAAAAAGGTATAAGAGAAAAAATGTTTTCTTTGAGAGCCCTACAAGATGGTTTTCACAACTATTTGAATTTTCTCAAAAAATCGAAAAAAAAATTTTTAGGCGCACAAAAAATGATGAAAGATAGAAAGATTTATTTTTTGTTCAAACTATGCAAGGTAGGGGAAAATATAAATGACTAAATATTGTGCACCAAAAAAAAGATCTCCAAATTTGGTAAAATTTACTTTTTTGACAGGACGAGTAGTTCTTGCTTTATTGAAAAAAAACCATATTAAAAAGGAAAAAATTGAACTTTCGGACGATTGTAACAAGCTCAGGGAAAAACAAATAGACACTAGTTCTATATCAGGAAAGTATCCTCAAATGTGTTGTCAATCTTTTTTCAACAGAATATATGTGGTTTTCATTTCAATCAGGAAAAAGAACTATAAAAATGAAATAATAAACTTTTTGAAAAAAATAACGAAGGCTAAGACAGAAGATTGATCAAGAAAAGTTGTTCACCCGAAAAAGAACTACAAATTTCGTTTCAATTTTTCCGATTGGAAGTGCAGTTTTTGCTTCAATCGTATAAAATAAAACATTAAACAATTATATTTCTAGGAAAAGTACACAACACATGCGAAAAATTGGGCAACAAAACTTTTCTACCATCTCCGACAAATTTTGATCGAGTACGCAGCATGAGACATGATATGAGAATGTATTAGTTAAAGCCGGAAAAGCTTTAACAAGAGAGAATTCACACTCATCAAACGACGTTTCGCTATCACGCACTTTAAGGAGTGTGTTTGTGGGGCTCTGGAAAATAGCTGGTTGCAGTTCCTGCTCTGGATTCATTTGCGATAAGTTTTTGGAATCATTTTCTCCTAGAAGAGGAAGACGCACCGTTTAAAAAAAGGTTTTTTCTCCTTCTTTAGGAACGAAAATTGAAATCTCGCACTTGCAATGTTGGAACAATTATCGACTATGTGTTAAGAGTTAACTGGACCTGTTTCGAGAATATTGCATTCAGTGTTTTATTTTGATTTGAACTTGGAGAAGGCTGATCATTTCGTGGTAAAAAATTTGAACAAGAAACTGCTGGAATTGCTCCAGATACTTTTAACTCCTCTTCCGAATATTTGACTTTTTTAGTGGGTTTGAGGGGTAAGATAATTATTTTCCGATTATTTGAGTAACTTCGGGATTGCCTTGAACCTGTCCACGTAATATCCTGCCGTTGTTTAAATTATATGTATTGGACATTTGGTTGGAGTCAAATGTAAAAATGATACCTGAATTTGATTCGCGTACATAACCATACACGGTTCGATATTTGTAAATTGTAACCAGAATATTTGCACTATTCAAATATAATTTGAAAATTTTCAAATGCACTAGAACATAATATTATTTTTAAGTAAGTCTCCCATTCATCAGTCTCAAAAGAAAAGAGTCATGTTTATACTTTTCAAGGAATTCATTCAATGATTTTGTTTAGTTTCCCGGCCGATGCATCCAAATTAATTGACTATGTTATACCCCATCAATGACCTAGAAATGGTTGACTTGAAACTGATGCACTGGAGCTGACCTCTCTTAGATGTTAAGCCACCGTTTTGAAAAAAATAGAATACTTAACACTCACCGAGTTCAACAGATATTTGTGCGAAGTTTCGGGATTACCTTAGTAAGAGGTGTCTCGTTCCAGCGTAAGTTTCTATTTTGAGAACGTTGCGCACCACAAGCATGGTCCAGAAGGAACGAATGTGAGAGTTGGACTTACCGAACGGCACCTACCCACTAAACCTTAAACTCCTTTTTTCCTCCCAACCCATTTTCCCAGAACTGCTTATCGCATTACTTCAGGGAAATGGGAGTGAGGCCAGTACCCCGAGCTTCAGCTTTCCTCTGCGCATTCAGCTTGGATTACGGACTCTCTTCATTATTCCATATCTGCGCCAACACGCACGCATCGTCCTCAGCAGTGCAGTGTATGCACTCTGGCTCGTCGGCCTTCAACGTGTTTCAACCCTCAAGGATTAACCTCACTGTCTCTAAGATGTTCTTCCCTCTTCTTAAGCTGCAGTACACTCTTCGCGTACTGGGCTATAGCGTCCCAGTTGTTGCGGGAGCCAACCATCAGCCGTGCGGTGTTGTCTAGCGTAATGTTGGCGTTCACCTCTAGCTCCAGCTTCCTCTTATCAGCCGTCCATCTGTCGCATTCGTAGAACGTGTGCTCAACATTATCATCCCTCCCTCGGCAGTAATCGCAGTTGGGACTCGGCTTCCTGCTCCTCTGATGAAGGTTATCATTGAAATGTTCGTGGCCAGGAAGAAACTGTGTAAGGTAAAAATTTACCTCACCATACTTCCTGGTGATCCACGGCTTCAACTGCCTACCATCCTCACCATCCACCTCCCTCTTTAGTCGGCTTTCCATTCCTCCTCTTATCGCCGAAATATAGATAATCTTACACGAGCAGCAATGCCAGAATCTACATCTTGCTGCTTCGCCAAATAGATCTCTTTCCTCTCGGCCGCAAGAAGGTCAATCGGAATACATCCTGCAATGACCAAAACAGCCGGACCGGACACCGACCTACAGGCGCAAGCGACTCTGAGCGCAGCTTTACGCCGAACTCTTAGAAGCTCGTTCCTTCGGCAGTCAAACCTTAGGGCATCTGCCCACACTTCTGCACCGTACAACATTGTGGAATTCGCAACGCTCATCAACGTTCTCCTTTTGCAGCTCCTTGGGCCGGCAAAGTTGGGCATGAGCCTAGATTGCATAGCTACCATAGTCTCAGCCCTACACGCAGCCTTGGTAATCTGAACTCCAAAAGTGAGCTTTTCGTCAATCCACGTTCTTAGGCACTTCAGCACATTCACGGCCTCAATGCCATGCCCGGCGATATTTGCTCTAAATGGTTTGCTGAAGTACCTCTGCCTGGTGAGAACGACGAGTTCAGTCTTCTTGCTGGCAAGCTGTAGACCGTGGTTATGAAGCCAGATTTCGGATCTGGAGTGGTTGTACTTATACTTGGATTTGCAACCCTTGCGATTTGTCAAGGGTGCAAAATAAAGTGTACCAACGGCGTATGGCAGATGATCCCATACAATTAGGGTAGTACGTTATCGCACGGTGCTTAACAATAAGCGGTGCATTTCCATTTGGTAGATGAGCGCCGGTCATAAATATGTCTCCTAAATAGAGGGTAGTCGAGTCGACCATGTCTCTTTTACATTTCCTAATGTTCGTTGAGTCTTTACAGTCAGTTTTGTTATGATTATAACATATATCTGTAGTGACAAGTAATAAATAGTTACTGAGACGTAATAGATTCTCTGATTACCCTTAGGATTTGCTTCCTCTAGCCTCGCCAGCGAACCGGATTTTGATCCGTAGCTGTTGCATCCTTTCATTGCAGCCTTTCTTCCAGCCAAGTCATTTTGAAGGAGCAAGCCTCTCGTTTCCTGGGAGTCAGGGCCACACTTAACTGATACACAGATCAGAAGGGTGGCCGCATTAACAACATTTGCCACACTTTGAGTTCAAGATGCATTCAGCTGACTTTTTCCGGAACAAAGGAAACTTTCCATCGCACTCGGCAATATGTTATTGCACAATCCGAGAATATTTCGGTAGCACGTAGCAGTTCCTGAACTCCAAAAACAATCAAAATACAAGGTAATTGTCTCTCCGTTGACACATACGCCTTTCAGCGATTTCTTTAAGAAAAAAAGTCATGAGGTTAACACACGTGTACTATCCAACTCCACGTTGGCAAGTTGCGACTTTGCCTTCCCGAATTCAAACCTTATTCCGAGGAATATATATTTTTTGGATGTTAGGACTCCCTCATTTGCTGGAGGATATCCTCCAGGTTCCCTATGCGTATCTTCTGATCCTCCCTGGAGCTGCGTATCTTACCCATGTCGTAGAGGATCTCGAACTCGCAACATCTATCTGATAAGTCAAGTTCCTCGATCACATCCAACTACCCACGGAACATCTCCTCTAATGAACTCTCGACAAAGGATATACACTTAATTTTGGTTTCCTCGAGCAGGTATGAGATTAGGAATTCACTCCCACTGAATGACATTATCATTACCAACCTGAAATCCTTTTGGAACTATGTTAATGAAACTAAAAATAACTCTCCTATGCCAGCAGAAATGTTCCTCGACAATTTAAGAGCAGACTCTTGTCCACAGATCGCCGAATTATTTGCTGCACATTTTAGTTCAGTTTACAATCCTACTAGCGATTCCGGCCACATTCATTCTTATGACCACGAAGTTGATTTAAACATTGTTTATATTTCCAGAGACGAAATCAGGGCTAAAATACGTAATCTCAAACAGAATAAAGGAGCAGGCATCGATGGTATCCCTCCTTCTCTTCTGAAGTCTTGCTGCTCGTCAATTACCGAACCTCTTTTCTTAATTTTCAATTTCTCTTTTGAACTCGGTCACTTCCCGGACACCTGGGAAAAAGGAATTATTGTTCCTATCCACAAAAAGGGTGACAAATCTGACGTCACTAATTATAGGCCGATAACAATTCTTAACGTTATTGCTAAACTGTTTGAAAGTATAATGTATGATAAAATCCATTCTGCATTTTCTAATTTTTTCTTCGACGAGCAGCATGGATTCAGAAAGGCCCGCTCCGTCAGTACAAATTTATGCATCCACACTCAATACTTACTGAGTGCACTTGAGGGTGGCTGGCAGGAGGATTCCGTCTATACAGATTTTTCCAAGGCGTTTGACAAAGTCGATCATTCTATTCTAATTTCTAAACTAAGAGCCTATAGTGTCTCTAGTAATACAGTTAATTGGATAGAATCTTATCTGGATAATAGAACACAAGTTATTAGGATAAATGGTCATCTATCCAGCGAAATCGTGGCTACGTCGGGTGTCCCACAGGGATCGCACATGGGTCCTCTACTCCTTCTGATCCTCATAAATGATATAAAGCAATCTATTCAGCATAGTAACTTTCTTTGTTACGCAGATGAGCTTAAATTATATCTCAAAATTTCCTCCTTCGTGTGTGCAGCTAAGCTTCAAGAAGATCTTGAAAGAATTCATTTGTGGTCTCTAGAAAATAACATGCCTCTAAATATGAAAAAATGTCAAATCATCTCATTTACAAGAAAGAGAAAGCTTATTAAATTCTTTTACAACATCGAGGGACAACTGTTGGACAGAGTTCTCCTTGTGCGTGATCTGGGTGTCATCCTTGACTTTGCTCTAGTTTACCTTGATAATTTATCTATGATTGTAAATAAAGCACTAAAAGCTTTAGGTTTCATTATCAGAAACTCTAGGTCTTTACATAATCTTCTTGTTCTAAAAACACTCTACTCTTCGCTAGTCAGACCACATCTTGAGACTGTATCCATCATCTGGTCACCCCTCTATGTGTCCCATATGATGAGAATTCAACGAGTACAGAACAGATTTCTTAGATTTGCAGCCTGGCAGCTTGGTATACATATGAATAGATTTGACCACGATTACACAGAATTTCGAGGAACCTTAAATATACCTTCAATGCAATCCCGACTCTTAACAGCAGACTTGCGGTTTCTCTATAATGTAATTATTGGTCACATCGATTCTCCACAAATTTTAGCCCTGATCTCGTTCTCTGCACCTACTATCTCTGTCAGAGGCTCGTTCTCTATCTTTAGAGTTCCTTTTCATCGAACAAATTACGGCGGGAACAGTACTCTCACACGCATTTGTAGGGTAGCTAACCACTTTCCGGACTTGGACTTCTTCGACTCAAGTTCGTCTAGGTTTAAGAGCAGACTTACAGCGTTACTCAGAGATCAAAACCTTGACCTACAGCGATAATTAAACGTTTAATGAAACAAATTGTTTCCGTACGTCGACCGGCTCGTGCACTTCTTTGTTTATTATAACAAACTTTATATTTAGTTTAATTTATTTTATATTATATTTAGTTCTATTTTTTTGAATGTGATAAAGGGCGTTGCCCGTTGAATGTTTAAATAAATAAATAAATTACCATTATTAAAAGGAAAGGATTAGTTCACCTGAAGCTTTAGGTGTTCATTTCTGTTTTTCGCAGGCTACGTTGATCTACATTTCAAATCCTTTTCTCTGATGCTGAGATCTATCGGTCTCTACCGCTATGCACTAGATTATTACTACGAAGTCGATTTGATTAACTTTTTTTCTCTCCTTTTTATATTAAAGATATATGCCAGATGTGGTTTTTGAAGATCTCTGTTGACGGTTAAAGTATCTTCCTTGAAACTGTCCCAGTTGCTGACAAGTAAAAGCTTTGTGGACTTTCTTTTTACGTAATTTACTAAATGATACTGTTCCTTCTTCTGCAAATTCCATTCTAGTTGAACGTTACACATTATCTTCAGCATCTGTATTTTAATTTTCTTGTTTGTTTCTTGATTCTTCTGATCTCCTCAGGGATGACGTTGATGCTAAAGTACGGTCTGCCTCTTACGCTCAATTCGCGGTTTCCGCACACGTTTCCTCTCCTCCAATTCTTGTTATTTCAGATCTCAAGCAACTTATGGAACAATCAATATTATCACTATCAAGTTCCTGAATAAGAAAATCCTTTAGATCATCCTTGGTGATCATTAAATGTGTGCCTGAGATCTGATTTTCTTTTTCGCTAATGCTGCTCGCATTCTGAAAAATTCTCTCATTTTTCTACCCTGGAGAATACTTGCAACTGATGCACCGATTTATGCAGTGCATAAATCGTTCTGAAGTGATTGATGAGTTTTCTTACCTAAGTAGGAAAACTTCCCATCACACATTGCATTGTTTCTTTATTTAATTGAGTGCAAATAATTTCAACTAACTTGGACGCAACAGCTCCAGAAAGCATTTCCTGAGCACCATCACCTCCTTTACGAAAGAACTCTAACAGTATGTCATTTCATTGAACAGCTGTACTACCTCTAGAGCATCACGTAAGGATATCATTTGATTTTCATAAGCGGGATGTAGGAAAGTTTCTTCTTGTTTTGACATGACTATAAGATATTGATAATATTTAGTGTAATCAGATTATGGAGTTGAACCAAGATCAATTCCTTGAATACAAATGTATAAAGACCATTCAGATTAGGACTGATTCACCGAAGTCGGCTTCCTTTCGTGGCAGGGTACCGTTTTGTAAAGAACAGAGCACTCATCCAATTCCAGGAGACAGTAAGGGAACATGGTAATAACTCGAATTCTAAAACAATCATTAAAAATAACTGATCTTCGTGCCGTGTTGCGTGATCAGCGATGCTTCCGCATCACCCTTATAGTGGCTGTCTCCCATTGGCGTAAAATCAAAACAATGGAAATGGCCATTCAAATGGCGCTCGTGAAAAAGACATTCTGAGGAGTTTGAAAAGAGGCACTCGCCTTACTCTATTCTTGAGCAGAACAATGTATGTTTACGTTTCAGCACCTGCGTTGATGGTCCAACGCCGTTGGATAGCAACGCCTGAAACCTGACATGATTAAACCATGGACGAAAGGGAACAGACATGTGACGTCCTACCTATAGAGTCTGTTATACTAAATTAATTTACTTGGCCACAGAATTACAGTCCCTAGTATGCCTCGATTTATTAGGTTGGAACGAGGACAAGCAAAATGAGTAAATGAGGCATTTCCTGTTATTATAATAATTTTATTAAGGATAGCAATCGGCTTGGATTCTGGTCTTCCTTCTCAGGATAACCTTCAAACAGAGGAAGCCGTTGAGTCTTTGACCTTTCGAACAGATGTTATAAAATGCATAAAGCAACAAACTTACCACATAATGTAAAGCTTTCCTGATTTGCGCGATCGGGTAGATTTAATCCACAGCTTGGAACAGGTGAGTATCATCCAAATGAGTTGCTTGTATTTCAAAGAGAGCACTCACTCACTCAAAGGATTGCGATTTCGGAAAAATGGTTAGACATTGACTCGCTGCTTGGAAAGGGATTGGATAGTAGATAACGATGTATAAAGAGCTCCGGCGTTTCTTGACTCCGCCTCTGGGTCCTAGATCCGCTCTTTTTATCCAAAACCGTAGCGGCTGCTTGCTAATCGCTAGTACATGCATCATCCAGAGCTTGCCTATTGGGACCATGTAGACTATTTCGAGCCTTGCCTGGTCGTAAATTGTAGACCCTTAGAAAGTAAGGGTGTGTCGGTGTAGCATATAGGGCGGAAGGATCGCTTGGTGTTCGTGTAGGGTTTACGCTGTCGCTTGTCAAATCAAACAGTGGGTCACTCTTACAATTATATACAGGTTATTCAGGGCGAAAAAAGAGTTTATAGAGGAAATATTTTTAGGGCAGCGTACAGAATAGGGTCCGATGGAAATTCCTTTCTCCTCATCCTTCAAAGTCTTCCAAGAAAATCAAATTGGCTGTTCCACTGTGTATCCAGTACATTTTATAGAAGCTTTCTGTAACACATTTAATGTTCACAGTACTCCAAGTTTATACCCATAAAATACCCCTACAAACTTGAAAATCACAGAGAAAGAACTATTGGTTCCTAAAAGGAAGAATGTTGTCTCATTTTACCATCACTTGGGAGAAATTACTTCCACATTGCCAAAACCTTCAAACATGGATAATCAACCAACGTCATTGCATTCGTTGTTTTCAACGTTCTGAATACGTACCTTCTAAGTACCAGGCTGCTGCTTGGCACAGTGGAAGGCGCGGGCCTCTTTGCACAGCAATGTGAGCCTCAACCACTATACAACACAGTAGCTTCCCTTCGCCAGCTAGAGACACACTCTATGGCAGAGCAAAGGACGCAGGTCTCTTCGCAACACAAAGTGAGCTTTAACTACTGTGCCATCTAGCAGTCTCCATACCTAGGCTAAGGTCGACGGAGTGATCCTCCTAGGGTCATCAGGCTAGCAACCACCAAGCGATAGTCTTCTTGACATGGAGTCTCTTCACAAGGAAATCGCTAACTCTCTCACTTGTCTACTCAAAGTCGACAATTCATCTCCAAAAATAGCCTCCTTGACATAGAGCCTCTTACGTGTAAAGGTGATAGAATCTCCTGATGAGACTTACAGTTCAAGGCGGAACCACCGAAGCCTTGGTATGATTGCAGATGAAATATTTGCACAGAAGAAATGAATTAGATGTACCTAGATGTGCATCATTTTAAATTATCTTGAGAATCTCTACTAATCTAAATGCATATTCTTTTTTGGGTGGTGACCCGAAGAGCGACATAATTGAGAAAGACTTCTTCTTGAAAAACTTAATCCCTCCTATAATTTGCAAACTTGTGAAATAACAAGACTCTGAAACATTATATAAGACCGGAAAAACCCCTTACATGGTCATTTCGGGAAGCAATGAAACCTATCTTTTTACAAAATCTCACCTTCATCAAACATGTCAATAACCTTAACTAAGACAATTGAGTTTACTCACTCAGATTCGTTAATCAACAAGAATAAATGCTCTCTCTGAAATCACTTTTTCTGAAAAGTTCCTTGAAACCTTATTGAGAATCAAACATTACCTAAAGTGGAACCATACTCTCCACTACTAGGAACTAAACAAGATTGAATCTATTATTCTCTCTATGGACAGAGAATATATACCCCTTCTAATAATTACTATGCTAGTAATAAGTTTACCATGCTCCCATAAAAAACGCTCATCAGGAGAAGACGCCATGCAATCTCCTTACACAACACGATTTTCCGTTTCCGAGGGAATCAAATAATCGAGAACCAGGAAGTAATATCGAAGGAATATCGATTTTCTGTTCACGAAATTCTACGGAAAGAAAATCTTTTGGCCTATGAAATCCCAAAATCTTGCCTTACATCAAAAATAATTTGCTAACCTCAGCATATGCAGAAGGGATTTTGCCCATAATGTTTTCACTTCCAATCCCTAGGCGCTTCAACTCGAGCATCTTCAACCTAGAACAAATATGTATACTCTATACACTATGTAAGTCCGCAGTGTCAAGAATTTTGGTCTAATGTGAGAAACTCATCATGTGCTCTTGGAATTCATCTACGAGGTTTTTCATCGTTCACCTTAACTTTTCTAATGATCTTTGTAGATTTAGGTTCCAAACCAGGATGTATCCCTCCACTAGTATCATCCTTGGTAATGAAGCCTCAGTTACGCACAAATCTTCCAATACTTTGTATTCGAATATACGGGACTCTGCCGCTAGAAATATCCCTTTAGGAAAAATCATTAATAATGTAATAATTATAATCAATTCAATTATATAAATTGATAATCATCCGTGTCAGATTGTTGAGCTTGTGCAAACCGAGATGGAAGACGTCCAAACTTTGATAACTTGTCGATGGCGGACAAGGCATCAATAATAGAGGTGAGTATAGCATACAATTGGTTAGTAGGCAGGGTGCTAGAAATCCTGATGTAACTATGGTATTAGTCTAACATGGTTATATTTGTTTTTAATGTGGTAATTTACCAAGGTTTTGAGTTTGATTCCACGCTCAAACTGGAAGAAGAGGTCTTCCGTCTTGTTGAACATCGATTGTTTGAAACAGCAACGACATGTAATGACTGTAGAAAAGATAGCTGTATAAAATAAATGAAATTCATGGAGGCATAGACGTACGTACTATTGGAGAATTTGATTCGTGAAAACAGAAATTTGAAGATGAAATGGGTAACACCATGGTTGCTGAAAGAAACTGTGAAATATAAAAAACAATGAGAAACCAGGATTCGAGAAACAATGACAGCAACGATTTAAAGGGAAATTTCAAATATACGTGTAATCGATACAAAGAACAAGTGTACATGGCTTGGGATTGTCAAAGAATTAATCAACGTCTATCACATTTAGGGAGAAAGAAGTCAGTTTCTTATCCACAAGTGGAGAATTAAACCAAATTGTGTCGAAAGCAGAGAAAATATTTCTCCGTAGTGAATGGTGTCTATGAGGAAAGAGGGTGTTTATCTCAAATTTGATGCATTGATGAAAAATTTGCAACCATCAAGAAGCCAGATGATTCTATCTTAAACTTGACCAACAACGCATCAATGGAAACCAAGCCATAAGGTACAGTGTAAATAACTAACTTATTTGATCATTCCGGAAATTCAATTGATCTAGATGATAAGTTCTATAAACCCGCTTTGAAAGAAGATTTTCATAATTTGTTAAAAAATTAGATAAAGGACATCGTCTTATTCTTTTTCAGCATAAGGCTACCAACATTGAGTGAAGGCAGTTGCTAAAGAAGTCAAGGATCTATACTATCTTCCTGAACATGACAAATGTGCAGGCATAGCATCTGCCGTACAAACCAAAAACATACATAAGTGACATTGCGGTTGAGGGTCATTCTTCCATACCTGGCAATGGAAACAGTCGACCTAAGCGACAATGTCACTTATGTATCTTTCAAGTTCGGACGGCATGCATCTGAAACATTATTTACTACGAAACTGGAGATGTTTCATCGCTGATTGAGCCATTTAAATGAGTGAAGCTTGGAAAATATCTTGGAGCATGAAATGTCTACAAGGAAATCTGAAATTAAGGATCTGATTGTTCCATTTTTTACGCAACAAGAGTAAAGATCTCCAACTATAGGGAGAGTGTAAGAACAATAGGATGATGCTGATGAACTGGAAGATTAATTGAAAAACTCTGATTGGGAGCAACAACATTCGGGAATACATCTTATATAAGAATTCGAAAATCAAGAACCTTAATCAACAGGAATTCAGAATTAGGGAATGTCCAGTTCCGAAGTTTTAGGTTGGGAGGGTACAATCAAGAACGAATTCAGATCATTGTTGATGTGCAATACCCAGCAAATAGTTGAGAAACTAAAGAACATATGTCTTATAAGATGTAGGATGATATAGCGCAACAAACAAGTTCCAAGAGGAACAATAAGATGTGCCTACCACTCATTTGAACGCTGATTCAGGAGGAAAAATTTTCATGCAGGTTCTTCAATTATTGGAAGAGATGGTTACAAAGAAAACTCTCAACGTTGGTATGGAAAGTCTTCAGCTCAAAGGAGGAGCACGAAGAAATCTTCGAGCAGTAAAACATGGAGACAAAGTCTGTCTAATGACAAAGTTCTTGTATGGTCTATTACCTTGTTTTTACGCATTAAAAAATCTAGAATGAATTACTCAAGGGTAAGAGGAGCTACATGTTGGAATTGGAATGACAGATCTTGGAAACCAATATAGAATATTGGTTGGGCATCGTCTACATTAGAGGTGTCCAACGCGTGAGCAACGGTGTAAATAACTGTTACTCGTCAATCTTCTCTCTTGTTACCTTGGATGCGTTCATGCAATGATCGCAATGTGGAAAGGGGTCCGTGGTTCCCGTGGTGGAACAAGGACAGAATTCTTGATGAAGCGCTCGGAAAAGGGGAAGAAAGGAGAAAGCGCGCCAAACTTGCGTTGGACACCACTGGTCTACACCCAGCGCCAGGAGGACATCACCATGTGGAAAAACGGAACATTAAGGACGAACTAAATCCTTTTAGGATAAAGGACTCGAGAGCAGTTGCAAAACCAATGGATCCTTCTAAGAAATTGATGAAGCCAGAACAACCTTCATAGAACATCATGGAGAATTATCTCTATACAGATATCACTTATGCAGTCAGCTCATGAAGTCAATTGATTATAAGCTACAATTCATGACATTAGGTATCTGCTAAATGCATGCTCTGATATCTTGAGGGAACGATTCATCACGGAATCGTTTTTAACCAGAGTAAGATAGATGTTCTTCAAACAGAAGTACCCATTTGACGCTTGTACAAGACAGCCACCATTAGGAGAAGGATCTGGAAGCATCTCTAATATTTCAACATGGCACGAATATTAGCTATTTTCGGTGAGTCTTTAAAAATTCAATCAAGAACCATGTTTCCCCTGTTACATCCCACAATTTGTTGAGTGCTCTTTTCTTTTCAGAACGGTGACCTGGAATGAAAGGGGAGCTAACTTTGGTTTATCAGTCTCAATCCTAATCATCTCTAAATAGTTGTATCCAATAAATAGATCTCAATTTTACGTTGACATCTGAATTACTACCTTGGTTTGATATTATCTCAAGTTCATGATACGATTTTCAAATGAGATTATGGGGCAATTGATTCTTGCTCAGTTATTCAGGACATAAAATTATTTTCAGTTCGGAATTTATCTTTTTTGGTAGAAAACTCGACTGTTTGTTATAAAAATTTAACTTCTTGGGGTAAAAATTGATGTATCTGATTCAAAATCGAAGTATTTGTTTCAAATTTAATAAATTTCAATATTTGGAAACCTGTTTCTGATTGAAGAGTGAGAATTCTCACAAGGCTAATGAAAGCAAATACTTCTTCAGGATGGACAACATTAGTTCCCGGAGCCATAATGATTTATTACCGAATATGGGGAATTTGAAATTTTCTTCTACCTTAGAGTCCTGAATTTTCCGTAACATTTCTTGTTTGTAATTGAGATTTGAGTACCTTATTTCCTGAAACTACAGGTTCTAAACAATAGTCCCCATCCGGCACACGAGATCTGACATGGTGCTCCTCGACAACCGGGAACGAACTATGTTCGTGATCGAATTCTCGGCCGAGGCGGACTTCAACATCACAGGTAAGGAAATTGATGAAAAGGGGAAGTAAAAAGATCTCAGAGAGCAGCTACAGCAACTCTACCAAGGATTTTTGATCAAAATAGTTGTTCTCATCATCGGTGCTCTAAGAGGTGCAATGCATTGACTAGTTGATGACCTTGAAGCCATACCCGTGTGCCAGAAATATGCTGTGGCACTTGGTGAATGGATGCGGAGAGCGGTAGTCCTTGGGTCGCTCTATGTCTTAAAGACATAAACGCGTTTTTCTGGCCCTCAATTCTGCATCCCTGAATGACAGATGCTCCTAGAAGGAACCTGCAGTAGTTTCTTAACCAATACTTCCTTATGTATAAATACGGAAGGAATACAAAATCATATAAAAAAGTAATGACAGTTATTTCCTGCACGAGTGCGTAAGGAAAAGTCACATTTTAATTCAATAACGATAATGATAACTTAGTACTCTTTCCGTGGAGTGAGGGTTACAATAACTTGTGACTTTAAAGAACTAACCTATCCACCACTGACTGTGATTCGGAGAAAAAAGACTAGAGAAAGAAGAAGGCATAGATTCAGAGTCAACAAAAATAAGGGGTAATGAGGAAAAGTAATTTATGAAGCGGAAAGTAGAAGGGTATTAAGGAAAAGTAAAGAGGAAGGCGGAGAATTGTGGAAATGAGGGTAAATAAGTAAGGGTAGAAGAAACGAAAGTGTAGCAGTGACATATGGAAAAGGGGCAGAAACGGGTAATGAAGGGGAAGTAATTCATAATAAGGGTTGCGGTTACGAAGTGAGCGAAAATGATGGAGGGAAGAATTCGAGAGGAAGGAAATGATGTAGCAGTAAGATACGGGTTAGGGGTAGTAGAAAGAAGTAGTAAATGTTCGATAAATAAAGGGAGAAAGACAAAGATAGTAGTAGAGGGGGATAATGAAAAGTAAAGATGAATAACGTGAAGTGAGGGGAAGTCATTTATAATAATGGTAAGGGTTGGAAGTGAGCGGAAGCAAGGGAAAGCGTCAAAGTTTTGTGGAAAGGAGAGGCGGGGAATGGAAGGTAACACTTGATGAAAATGAGGGTTCCAAAAATAAGGGAAGGTAAACGAAGTATAAGGATGTTAGGAGAAGTCATCGGTAGGGACAAGTTTGATGAAATAGGTGAGAGAGTGTAAACCCTTGACTTCTAGCTCAAAACTTTATAAGTAAATTTTTTTATTTTCCAGATTTTTTATAATTTTGTACTTTATTCAATTAGTGATTTCCTAATTTTGACGAGAATTTAAAAACTGTAAGGTGTGATGTGGTTTTGATCGAGTTGGTTTTGTTCAAGTTTGGAAGAGTAAGGAGGAATGAAGGGATGAGGAAGTAAGGTGAGAGAAGGAAGGGCGTAGAAGTAGAGAATGATTTGAAAGGGTGAAAAAAATGGTAGTATTTGGGGGCAAATGAGGGTTTGGAAAATAAGAGGAAGTGGAAAGAAATAGAAATGACTGGTCATGAGGAGAAGCGAGCAAGAGTAATTGAAAATAGGGTTGTGGGCCCGAAGTGATCAGAATAGAGGCGGTGAGGGCTAGAAAGTGAGTAAAATTGAGGGAGAATTGGAAAATTTTTGGGGAATGATGGGATGGGAAAGTAATGAGAGAGGGAACGAAGGTGCACCAGTAAATAATAAGGTGAGAAGTGAATAGAAGTTATGGTTGTTGTTAGGAATGAGGGCAAGGAAAAGAAAATGTGAGTATAGAAAAAGAGGGAAAGTTATGGGCAATGAGGACGAGTGAACAAAAGAAATTAGGAATAAAGCAAGAAGCGGGTATATGAGGGAAATGAGGGATTGAAAAATGAGGTTAGCTGAAGGAAGAGATAAGATGTAATGGGTGGTGGGAAGAACTCAAAAAATGTAATTAAAAATAAGGAAAGCAGTTGCAAAGTGAGCGGAAGTGAGGAAAAATGTGAGAACTTAAAGAAAATAAAGAGAGGGGAAGCAATGGTAGATGAAGAGGTAAAGTGGAGGATAATGAGGGTCCTTTGAAACGAAGGTAGCGAGAAAATTACCTTGTAGTGGTGAAAAATAGGGTGGGAAGTAAATAGAAGGAGTGAAAGTTAGCGAAATAAGGATTGAGTAATAAGGTTAAGTGGAGGAAAGAAAAAAGTAATTGGTGATGAGGGTTAATAAAAATCCGTGATTGAAAGCAAGGGGAGGAGGACATGGACATGGAAGAGGGACATGGACAGAAAGGGGAATGAGAGGGCGGAGAAGTATTAGGAGCGGAAATGAGGGTGCAATAGTGGAGGATAAGGTAGAAAGTTAGGAGAAGTCGTGATTGTGATGAGAAATGAGGGTCAAGGAAATGAGTGTAAGTAAAGGAAGGAAGGAGAAATAATGAGTAATAAGAGGATTGAACGGGAATTTATTAAAAATGAGTGAGCCCTTAGAAAGGGAGCAGAAGTAAGGAAGAATGTTAGATGTTACGAGAAATAAGGAATGGGAGAAAAATAAGAGAGGAAATGAGGGTGAAAAAGTGAGGTGTGAGGTGAAAAACGAAAGGAAATGGTAGTAGTAAGGATAAAAAACATTGAGAAAATAAGGGTGAATGAAGGGGAACAGAAGAGGTGATGGATAGTAAAGATAAGTCAGCATAAGCAATTAGAAATAAGTGTAGCGGCTAGAAAGTGAACGGGAGTAAACGGAGGTGGGGAAGAAAGAAAGAAGTTCGGGAACGTAAAAACACCCAAATCCTATCATAAACAGTCTAAAGAACCCTTTCTTTTTAGAGCGTGTCGCTTTTGTCCACAAATTAAAAGTCAGAGGTCAGCAGTAAAGAATGGAAAGAAAAGTCAAAAATAGAAGTGGTAGCCGGAGGTAACATGAGTTGCAAAAATAATTGTAATTGGAGCAACAGAAGAGAAGTAAGTTATGAGAAGTACAGAAAGTAATTTAGCATGAAGGGAAGGGTTAGGAAGAGAGTAGAAGTGAGGGAAAATGAAAGAAGTTAGGAGGAATAAGGGTCAGCATAATAAAGATGAGTGCAGATAAATGAGAAGAAGTAATGGGTGGTGAGAAGACGTGAGAGAAATCAATTGGAAATAGGTAGTGGTTGAGAAGTGAGCGCATTTGAGGGGGAATCGGAGGATTTAGGAGAAGTGAGACAGTGTAAAAGTGAGGAGGAAGGAAATAGGGGTGTACTAGTCAAGATTAGAGTTGAGGAGTGAGGAAAAGTAATCTGAAAGGAGCTTTTAGGTCGGAAAGTGAGTGGAAGTGAGGGCAGGGGGCAGGTGGTGAGTGGGATCGAGGAAGAAATAAAGAAGTTAAGGAATGTGATTGAGGGTGTGAAGATAATAAGTAAGGAAATAAAGATGCACTCGTAAGGCATGAGGTTGAAGGAAGAACGAGCGAAGGTATGTGAGAGGTGATGAGAGAAAAGGCTTAGTAGAAAAAAGAGGAGAAGTAATAGGTAATATAGTTTTTCAAGGACAAGTAATTGGGAATGAGGTCTTTTGTTAGGAAGTGAGCGCTAGTGAGGGAGAATCTAAGAATTAGGGTGATATAAGAAGAGGGAAAATGAGAGTAAGTGAAGGAGAAGAGAAGACGTAATTGGTATTAAGGGACGTGAGAATAATAAAATACTGATGGAGGGTGTGGAGGTTATAAGTGAGGAAATAAAGATGTATTGGTAAGAGATGAGGCTAAAGGAAGAACAATCATAAGTATTTGAGAGGGATGAGGAAACGACTTTGTAGAGAAAAAGAGAAGAAGTAATAGCTACTAAAGGGAATCAAGGAAAATTAATTGGAAAAGAGGTCTGCGGTTAAGAAGTGCGCGTTAGTGACGGAGAATCAGAAGGGTTATGTGATATAAGGAGAAGAAGATGAAAAAAAGAGTAGAAAAAGAGAAGAAGTAATCAGTGATAGAGAAAGTGAGAGGAAATAGTTTCAGATGAGGGTTGAGGTCGGCAAGTGAGCCGAAGAAAGGGCAGGGGATGGGTAGAAAGTGGAAGTAAGGGAAAAATAAAGAAGTTAGGAAATATGATAGAGGGTGTGGGGGTAATAAGTTAGGGAATAAAGATGCACTTGTAAGAGATAAGGTTGAAGGTAGAACGAGCAAAGGTATTTGAGGGAGATGAGGAAAAAAAAGCTCTGTAGAGAAAAACAGGAGAAGGATTGCGTAATAAAGGGAATTAAGGAAAAGCAATTGGGAATGAGGTCTGTGGCGAGGGAGTGAGCAGTGAGGAGAGTGAATCTGATAAGTTCGTTGATAGAAGCAGAGGAAAAATGAGAGGGAGGTAATAAAAAGAGAAGAAGTAACGGGTAACAGGGGAAGTGAGGGAAAGTAATAAGAAATGACGGTTATGGTCGGGAAGTGAGCGGGAGTGAGGGCAGGGGGTAGGCAGTGAGTAAGGAAGAAACAAAGAAGTTAGGGGACATGATGGAGGGTTTGGGGGTAATAAATGAGGAAATAGAGATGCTCTTGTAAGATATAGGGTAAAAAGTAAGGATAAGTGAAGGTATTTGAGAGAGGTGAGAAAAGTAAAGGTTAAGTGGAGAAAAATAGGAGTAGTAATATGAAAAAAGGGAAATAAGGAAAAGTAATTGGGAATGAGGTCTGTGGTCAGAGAGTAAGTGATAGTGAAGGGGAGTAGAAGAAGTGATGTAATATAAGGAGAAGGGAGCTAAGAGTAAGTGAAGAAAAAGAGGATAGGTAATGAGTATTAAGTGAAGTGAGAATAGGCAATCGCAAAATGAGGGTTGTGGTCGGCAAGTAAGTGGAAGTGAGGGAAAGGGGTAGGTAGTGAGTAAGGCAGAAACAAAGAAGTAAGATGATATAATGGAGGGTTTGGAGGTAATAAGTGAGGAAATAAAGATGCACTTGTAAGATATAAGGTAGAAAGTAAGAATAAGTGAAGGAATTGGAGAGACATGAGGAAAATAAAGGTTAAGTGGAGAAAAACAAGAGAAGTAATATATAATATTGGAAATTAAGGAAAATTGATTGGAAATGGGGTCTGCGGTGAGGGAGTGAGTGGTAGTGAAGGAGAATAGAAGAAGTTAGGTGAGATAAGGAGGGGGAAGCTAAGAGTAAGTAAAGAAAAAGAGAATTAGTAATGAGTAGTAAGGGAAGTGAGAATAATTGTTCGGAAATGAGGGTTGTGGTCGGCAAGTAAGTGTAAGTGAAAGCAGGGGGTAGGTAGTGAGTAAGGAAGAAACAAAGAAGTAAGGGGATATGATGTAGGGTTTGGAGGTGATAAGCAAGGGAATAAAGATGCACTTGTAAGATATGAGGTAAACAGTGAGAGCAAGTAAAGGTATTTAGGAGAGATGAGAAAAATAAAGGGTAAGTGGAGAAAAAAAGGACAAGTTATATGTCATGAAGGGAATTAAGGAAAAGTAATTGGGAATAAGGTCTTTGGTTATGGAGTGAGTAGTAGTGAAGGAGAATAGAAGAAGCGAGGTGATATAAGGAGAGAAAAACTAAGAGTTAGTGAAGAAAAAGATAAAAAGTAATGCGTAAGGAAGAGACAAAGAAGTTAGGGGATATGATGGAGTGGTTAGAGGTTATAAGAGAGGAAATAAAGACGCACTTGTGAGATATAAGGAAAAAGTAAGAACAAGTGAAGGTATTTTAAAGAGATGAGGAGAAAAAAGCTTAAAATGGAGAAAATCAGGAGAAGTAATGTATAATAAAGGGAATAAGGGAAATCAATTGTGAATGAGGTATACGGTGAGAGAGTGAGTAGTTCTGCGAGAATCTGAGAAGTTTGGTGATATAAGGAGAGGAAAAATAAGAGAAAGTGTAGAAAAAGAGGAGAAGCAATTGGTATTAAGGAAAGTGGTAGGGAGTAATTAGAAATGAGGGTAGCAACCGGGAAGAGAGTGAAAGTAAGGATGAATATGAGAAGTTAGGATAAATTGGGGAAAAAGAAAATAAAAAGGTAAGAAATAAGGGTGCTGTAGTAGGAAATCGGTAAGGAAAGTGAGGAAGAGTGTTTTTTCCACTAATTCTCGGATTCCTCAATTACACTTAGGAGTGATTTGTCCAAATCTAATGTTCAAATCCCTGTTTATTCTCTTATTTCCAATAATTCGTACAAACTTCATCAGTAATTTCCTAATTTCGACAAGGTATATAAAATATAGGATCTGAAAATGGACGAGTAATAAGTTTATGCAATCTCCCATCGTCCTACTTATTCATTTTGTGCGAAGCACGCCAGCTATAGCTCGTAATTATCAATTATGTCAGTTATAGGTTAGAACGTTCAGGGAGATTAACTTGCGGTTCGTGAAATGATCTTGATACTCAAATAAGACTAAAAATAAAAATGAGATGAGCTCAGATATGCACATATTGAAGCAAGCGATTGCACGTGAGCAAGAGGAATCGACAATGAACTAGATAACGACGAGTCACCGCGTGTCTAGGTTAATAGTAATGACTTTCTGCACTGACTGAAGACTAGACATATGCGAGTAAAAAGAGGATGACATGGATAGGACAGCGTATATCAACATGCAACTGCAATCACGAGTTGAATTTGACTTTATTGATAGTTTATACCTACTCATTGGATGGTTTCATACACATAAGTACGGTTTTACTGCCTTGGAGTGATATATGACAAATTTTACTCAATTTTACATCTACGATAAATTATGGGTTGCATTTTATGGTGCTTGGATGAAATGTAGTGGCATATTATATTTTGGAAAAGAATAATTACTTTCTAAGTAACATGTTAGTTTATTACAATGAATGTACGTAAAGATTGAAATTTATATTCTCCTTCCAGAGAAAAATAATAATGATTTTCTTTATGACTTATAATCATTCACTACCTTTGAAGTAAAATAATTATAAAAAAATTTAAATGATCAATGATGGGTGACATTTAATGTTGCTTGAGTAAATTTTCAGAGCTTATGATAATTTAGGAGGAAGGAATTACTTTTGAAGTAACACTTGAATTCATCAAAAGTGAATATGTAAAGCTTTATATTATTTACTCTTTTTGAAGCAAAAAAATGATTGATGATTTAATCATGACAACCTTAGTGAAACATGACATATTTGACTGAATTTCACTTTTAAAAGGAGTTATAGGTGATATTTTATATTTCCTAAATGAATCAGAGCAGTACATTATAGTTTTATACTATATGAAACTACTTTTCAAAGATTTTTTCAATTGATTGAAAAACAAAACAAAGAAGCCCAATATTCATTTACATTTTTCTGATTGAAATAATGGGTGAGACTTCATGTTGCTTAAGTTAATTATAGTAGAATATCATGATTTGCTCTCTCAATCTGAATTAGTAAGAATTTGACTAATTGAATTAGTAGCCTTGTATTTCACTACTAAATTAGTCATTTC